>VZTR01000432.1:92412-108937 GCA_013400775.1 Chaetops frenatus | reverse complement strand
AGACGGTGTACGAGTGGTTCGGGCTGGTGCTGGGCTCGGCGCAGCGCCTGGAGTTCATGGTGGGGCTGCTGGACCTGTGCAACCCGCTGGAGCTGCGATTCCTGGGCTCCTGCCTGGAGGACTTGGCCCGCAAAGACTACCACTGCCTCCGCGACTCGGAGGCCAAGGCCAACGGGCTCAGCGACCCCGGGCAGCTCGGCGACTTCCGCGACCCCGCCGTGCGCTCCAAGCTCATCGTCTACCTGGCCCTGCTCGGCTCCGAGAACCGCGAGGCCGCCGGCCGCCTGCACCGCCTCCTACCCCAGGTGGACTCCATCCTGCAGAGCTGTCCGGCGGCGCGGCGGGCCCCGGCCGAGGAGGAGGAAGAGGAGGAGGAGGAGGAGGGGGACGTCGTGGTGGTGATGGACGGAGCCGCGGAGAACGGGCAGGCCGGGCTCCCCGCCGCCCAGGGCCTGGGCTGCGGCGCGCAGGAGGAGCTGCTCCTGCTCTTCACCATGGCCTCGCTGCACCCGGCCTTCTCCTTCCACCAGCGGGTCACTCTGCGGGAGCACCTGGAACGGCTGCGGAGAGCCTTGTGCGGGGATCAGGAGGAGGAGGAGGAGGGCTTCGGCCGCCACCCAGCCCAGGTAACGCCGCGTCCTGCCCTCTTGCTGCTGCGCCATCTCAGCGGGTGGTTTCGTCCTTCTTCTATCGCTCCCTCCCGTTTTCGTAGGAGCGGCTGCTTGCTTTCCCCGAATCCCCCCCATTGGGATGTGGTCCCTCCCGTCCTCCCCCTACCACGGCAGTGTCAGCCCTGGCCGCCCCCACAACCTACTGCGGAGTGTCTACTACGAATTTCTTGGCGGGGGGAAGGGCTGATTTTCCTAGCCTGCCATGCTTTCTGGAACACTGCTTTTTTTTCTGGAACTCTGCCGTGCTGGAGTGCAGGGTGCACAGTACTGAACTGGCTGTCTCGTATGCTGTAGGCCACTGTATGAAGCAGGAGTACAAGCAACAGCTTGACTAAACTTGTAAAAATAGAAATAATCATAATAATGCTAGATAGAGACCAGATTGCTTAAGAGAGCATTCTCTAGGGGCTTCAAACCAATAGAACACGTTGAAACGTTTTTTAAAATAGAGCCTGCTCCCTTGTCCCTTCCCAAAATGAGACACAGGCTTGAACTTGGGAAGAATCAGGGCAGCAGTTGGGTCACCGGTTCTAAGGCTGGTTCTCTGAAACACCAGATTCAGTGAGATGGCTGACAACACTGGGGAAGGGGTGGTAACGATTCTGCTAAAGAAACAAATTAAAGTCTCATAACTGGAGCTTCTGTGCAGAGAAAAACTGAATTTTTGGGTGGCTGTCAGGAAACAGCAAAGCTCATTCTGAAAGCAGATGTGCCACTTGTTGCTAGGATGTGGCTGTCACCGGGGATGAGGACTCGCAGTGAGTGACAACAGAAGCATTCTCCTGTGCAGTAGCTCTGTTAATACAGAGGTTTTCCCCCGGTGCCATTCACTGCTGCCCTCTTGATGAGCATTGGCTTTAAAAATTGCCCCATATTTATGCAGCCAAGCCATCCTCATGGAGCTCTGCAGTTTTTGGTCTACAGTTGGCCCCTTGTGTAAAGGGGAACGAAGGGCCGGAAAATGAGTGTTTTATAGTACTGTTCCACTGAACCCATCAGGTTTTCATTAGTTACTTGACAGAAAAGGGTACAAAGCAGTAAGGGTTGGGGTTTTGGGATTTTGTTTCTAAGTCTGCTTGGAGTGCAATCCATTTCAGCCACTTGTAGAAAACTTCTACATTGCTTGCTGTATGAAAGGAATGGATCCTTCTGTTTGCTAAAGATGGGATATTCTCTTGAGGAGTACTCGGCGGAGACAGGGATCAATTTCTAAGCCTTCAGATATATTAAGTAAATGCTTATATCATTTAAGGGCCAAAACGCATTGGGCAGGTCATAAACTAATGTGCAGATGTTACAGGACTGACATCACAACGAATTTGGAGAATCGGTCGAGAAAGTGTTTATTTTGGCTCATTGGCCTGCATCAAGTTTAGTTCTATACCAAAATTAATCCTGAAAGTCCATCTTTCCGGGGGAAAAGATGGAATTGCAGGAAGTGGCAAGACTGGACACTGTCCCTTCTGGGTTTAAAATGCTAGTAACGGGAAACATACTTCCTGCCTAGAACTGGCACAGCAGTTGTAGCTGCTCAGTGTGTCCCACCAAACGCAACTGGGAGAGCAGGCTCCCGTGAACTACTGGAATTGAAGTCAGTTTTGTGCAGTGTTCTGGCTTCAGCACAAAAGCAGCTGTCCGTGTTGTGGTGGTTCGGGGAACATTGAGAGACCCGAGTCAGTTTGGCTGAACATGCACATCACATACTCCGTAGTCGACGCAACAGTGAAACGGCAACCCTTCCGTAGGCTTTCCTCCCCTTCCCCCCTTTCTTAGTGGCTAACTGTAAATACAGCACAGCCTTTCTGGGAAATAATGGCTGACAGGGAACAGAGGGATCAGTGGGTTTCTGCTGAGTATTTTCAGTCGACGTTCCACGGGGACGGTGGGAACCTCGCAGATAAAACGCTGGAGGAGATGGAGCCAGTAGCAGGGTTAAAGACTTCCCTTGGCAAAATGCTGCCGTAGAATTACATTGAACTTGATTTAAAATCCTGTCGGGTGTCCACAGGCCTTTTCTCCTCCTTTAATCTCTGAAATTTGAGAGCCTTCAGGGCTCTGCGCTTGTGAACTAGAACGGTTCATAAAGACCTCTCCGAAATTTTATTCGGCTGGGCTTGTGTCAGGGGGGCTGGGCTCCATCTCCGGGAATAACCCGCTCCGTGCCGGGCAGCCCAAGCAGCTCCTCTCGGGAGCCCTCAGGGTGGTCGCAGTGCCGCACGGGAAGTGCTCGGGCAGGCTGTGCCCGCCGCGGGTAGCAATGGCCGCTCCCGAAGGGAGACGGGGACTTTCTCCTCCCCCGTCAGACGGGTACAGCCGGGCGCAGCGAGGGCAGGAGGGCGAGCGGGGGTGGACACGGCGCCCCAACCCACCGAGCACCCTCACGGCCCGGGAAAAGGGAGTGACCCTTCTCTTTGTTAGCGGGGAGGACGGGTGGGTCACGGATCCCCCGCGCCCCGTGAGGGCACGGCCCCGCTGCCCCGCCGTGGCGGCGGGGGCCCGCTCCGCCAGCCCCCTGCGCCGACGGGGATGCGGTTACTGATGGTGGCCGCCGCTTCCCGCCCGTCCAACATGGCGGCGGCTGGCTCCCGGTCACGTGCCCGCGGGGCGGCGCCGCCGTTGCATAACGGGGCGGGCTCGGCCCCGCAGCCCCGCTCCCCTGGGCGGCAAGCCTGTGGCGCGCCCTTCTCTCGCGGGGAGAAGGCGCAGCAGCGGTTTGTGCACAGAGGCTGCGAGCTCAGCTCTGGTCGTCCCGTGCTTAGCGCTCCCGGCTTCTGACCCGTCGGAAGGTGGTCACTGAGCTGTTGTTCACGTGGGCCGTGAAATACTAATATGTTCCTGTAGCTGGCAGCAGTGACGTGAAGTCAGCCTGCGAACGAGAGGGAGTTCAGAGCTGTAGCACGATCAGGGAGTTTGTCAGTTCTGGAGTCTGAATTCTTTCGGGCAAAAGACTGTGCTATAGCACGTGGCATATCTAACAAAATGGCTCAGTTTGAGGTTTCAAGCTTGGTAACACCTAGCTTTAGTGAACACCAAAGCTTGAGAGGTTCACCTACAAAGAATTTGTGGGTGATTTACTATAACATAAAGCAATTTGCTTTTTCCCATTATTGAGGTTATGTTGTCTGATAAAATTGAGTTCACAATAAAGTTGCTTCATGTCAACGGATTAATAAGATAATTGCTCTTTTTGGTGTCTTATTTCAACGGTCTTTGAAAAATGTCACAGTTCTTAGTGATACATTTTAACAAATTCAGCTCGTAATGGTGGAGGAATTCAAAAGTAGTAGGAGGTAGGAGTGTTGGAGTGGGATGGGCAGAACTAGGATTGCCTTACAGTTGATAAATTTTGTTTCTTTATAAAAGTGTTCTGAATTAAGGTTCTGGAGTTTTATATTTAAAGTAGAAACACTTGATATTATTTTCAAATTCTTAATTTAAGATGTGGTTTATAACAACATCTTTTGGAAAAAAGTCATTGGTGCATTAAGGTGCAGAATATCAACTTGGAATTGAAAGTTGAAGTATAGGAATAAATCAGCAGCATTCACTGCTGAATAAAAGAAGCGTTAACGTGCAAATATCCTGTTGATACCACTGTATATTGGTTTAACTAACAGGACATGTAGCTTAACTCTTGCGTTGATTATTTTTGTTTAATAAGTGCATCATTATCAGAGCAGTTTGACTTTATTGCTTTTCTTTTTTCATCCCATCGGATGTCTGGGATCAAAATGCTGAAATACTGAAGGAGCTCTGAATATCTATGAACGTAATAAATGTGGCTTCCATTAGGCACTGGAATATTTAATCAGGCGTACTTGACAGGAATAGAACCAAGATTCTGTTGAAATAAGCAATCTCCTGGAGATAATGGTTTGTTGAATAGTATTATAATTAACTGGGTGGAGAATTCTTCACAGAAAAAAAGTCTCTACTTACAAACAAAGGGAACGTTTCCATTTCCGGAGTATTTTTCTTAGAACACTTGTATTTATAGAATATTTTGTGTGCAAATTAGAAGAGTGCTTTTATAGTTGATCTTCAGTCACTTGCAGCAGAATAATATAGTAGAATTTAATTTTAGAATCTAAGAGTTCTATCTGCAGTGCACTGGTTTTGGTGTCATAGAGTTGAGTATAAGGAAAAATGTGTCTTCAGAGTCTGGTTTAAATAAAAGACATAAAGATAAAAAATGTCATTTTACTCTTGGCAAAGATCTTTTAAATGGTGGTGCACTCCAGGGAAATACCAATGTTTTACAAGTTTTGCATACTGAGATGAGAAGTATTCCAGCTGCCTCAGACAACCTAACAGCCTTGTCTCTGAACAAGAATTTCTCTGTCTCCAAACAGGAGTTAAGAATTTCTAGAAACATTACTGGAAGTCTTCTGGAAAGGAAGTCATAACTAGATAAAAGACAACACCTAAAGTTAATGAATTCTATCTAAATGTGCACGCTGATATTCCAGGAAATTGCGGACTAAAAGCTTTAGCTGCTTTTAGCTATTCTAGCTGTTTAATGCTAAATATGAGGTGTTAGTACAAGTTTATAGGCTTTCCCAGTCCCATTTTACCAGACTTAATCAGCCCCTTGCTCGTGTCCCTGACAGTTTGTTCTCCAGCATAGTAAATGAGTAACTGAGGGTGTTGAAAATACACCTCTGACTTCCTAATGCTTGCACTGAGATTGCTGTAGTTGAGCTGCGCTCCAGTTTTCAGGATTGCCCAGTGCTGACTTATTTATAGGTAGCAGGATCTCACTGGGCTTGGAGACTCAGCTTTTTCTGAAGAGCTGCAGAAAAGGGCACAGACAGCAGCAGTGAGATGGTTGCATCTGTGAAACCTCTGAAGTCTATAGGATTCTGCCTGCTTAAATCTGTCACCTTGTTTGCTTGCCATTATCAGTCTCTAGCCATAGCTGTCCTAGAAAACACTAAAGCTGATTCTTCGTTAATCTTAATTAGAACAAAATACCTACTTTTCCTTCAAGAGTGGGTGAGTTTCTGTAGTATCCTCCAAATCAAAGGGTGTATACTTCTGGAGACCAAAACCGGCAGAGATCTGACTGGAAACTGCATTCCTTTGTGAGTTTCATGCTTTTCCTCAACCTCTTAATCTTGTCTTTTTAGGAGAAGAAAGTAAAAATACTTTGAACAGATAAAGAAAATTTAGTGTCTTGGGAAGTGTCTTAGGAGCAAGATAACCACAAGACGGAGATGCCGTACATAAAAGAATACTTTCAAACTATGCTGGCATTCAAGTATTGGACAAAATGACATATTGCCCTCTGATGTTAATTAAATGTAGTAATGAAGGCATCATCCCTTCTCAGTACTGAGTGTACTTCAGTGAACTACTCATCAGGGGCAAATGTTTTTAAGTCTTCCTGTCACTCTAGACTGTTAGGAGAATAATTTTTTGCATTAGTCTGAACTGCTAAGTTAAGTAATTTTATTTTTATTCACTCAGCTGACAATAGCAAGAGTACTGAAGTTGCAGAGAGTTGTTAGGGGGATACAGTAACACCTGAACTGGAGCTTGACTGGCTGTAGCTTCAAATTCTCTTTGTCATGGACTAGTTAGGTTGGACTGAAACTGTGGTTTAGGTCCTGTTAAAAGCTCAGGTGCAGGTTAGACTTAGAACACGCTGTGTTTCTAACAAACACAAGGTGCATTATTCCCCCAGCAATGTAAATCATAGGTGTAGGTGCCATGTTTAGTACTTCAAATGTAATTGCCATAGGCTGAATTTGTTCATGTGATGTAAGAGGGTTGGTATGCCCTTTGTCTCAAAATTGTTAGGATTTGGTAGTGCTATAAGTTAGTCAATATGTGGTTGCTGAAGCTCTCATATGGTGTAATTTTCCTCTCTGAATCAGCTGATGTTTTGTCAGGTTTCTGTCTCCCTCTTAGTCTTTTGTTGTTGCCTCTTACAGGCGAGCTCTTAACATAGTTTCACTTAACAAATATGCTTTAAAGTACTTCTAGACTCCTGTGCATACTCTTTATGCAGTCCAGCTAATTAGATATGAGTTGACAGGGTAGTTGCACATAATCCATTTGATCTGCATGTTGAGCCAGTCAGGTTTTTATTGCACATATTATGGGATTTTATGTCTGGTCACAGAACCAGGAAGGGTCCAAGGTTGACTGAGACCTCTGGAGGTCATCTTGCTTAAGCAGGGCCACCTACAGTTCGTTCCCTAGGACTGTGTCCAGATGGCTTTTGAGTATCTTCAAGGATATAGACTCCACAACCTATCTGGGCAACCTGTGCTCAGGCACCCTGACAACGAAAAAGTGTTTCCTGATGTTCAGAGGGAATCTCCTGTGTTTCAGTTTCTGCCTGTTACTTCTGCTTCAGTCATTAGTCACTGCGCTGAAAAGAGCCTGGCTCCATCCTCTTTGCACCCTCCCTTCAGGTGTGTATACACACACACACACATATATATGTATGTATACATTTTTATATGTATAGGTCTTTTTCTGCAAAGCTGCTTTATAGTCTGTTAGGTCCCAGAGTGTGTGGTGCTTGTAGTTGTTCCTGCCTGGGTGTAGAGTTTTGCACTTTCCCATGGTGAATTTTCTGAGATTCCTGTCAGTTCATTTCTTCAGCTGTGGTTCTATGTGGAATAAACATTATTGTTCTGGAGGTTGATGCTGCATGTTAAAAGATAAGTTAGCATGATCTGAATTGTTGGTTGGTTTGGCCAAAAGGCAGATAATTTGGTAGATCTTTGTGGTACTAGAGCTTGAGGCTGATCCTGCTCTAGTTTTGCAGACCAGCTCTCTGCGTCTTAGATCAATTGGATGGTGCTTTTGCATAGTTTAAGGCTTGCAGATTGTAGCATGGCTTAGCAGCAATGTCAGTTGGGCATTTGTCTGCAGCCTTGATCTTGCATTTGCCTAGCAGTGTGTCCGTGTACTGGATTTTTTTGGTTAGGGGACAATCTGTTGTTTTAAAAGTGGTCAGCATTAAACAGGTTTTGAATCATTGCTTCTCTATATATGTGCATTTGTGGATATTAAATGCATATGCTGGATTTCCATTTTAACATGGCAAGAATGTTCTATCCCTGTATCCATGCCACACCCCACAGTGGTGAAGTGCAGATATAGTTGCTTAGAGTGTTGAGTAAGGCTTCATCTCTGCTGCTTGCCAGGAGAGGGTTCAGCAGCACACAAGTATACAGGCAGTTTCACCTGGTTGTTGCTTCTGGAGAGATGATGTTGAACCTTTATGTTACCACAGCTATGTAGCGATGCTTCTGCCTATCACAGCTGTGAAACAACGAGGGTAGGAGCTTGTAAGGTTTGTTGTAAGCAAATCATGGCTTTGGTCTTGTAATTGGCACCACATCTGTTAATAACTATTCTGACATCATTCAATTTTCTTGAAGGTGCAAATGCTGTAGTTGATAACTCACAATCATGAGTTAAACCTTGCTTTTTTCCAAAATGCCTGCTTTCATCTGGTTTTGTTTGTCAGTTCCCACTTGTAGATGAATGAACGAGCTGTGCCAGTTTACATCTGCACAGCTTTCAAGGCTGAGTAGTGCTGCCCCTCGCAGCACATTTACTGAAGTCTTGTAGAAAAATAATGTTTCATATTTGGGTGTGTAGAACTAATCAAGCTGTCCAGCTGCTGCAAATGTGTTTCCCTTGTTAGTGCTCATCAGAGCTGATGAATGAATAGTTCTTTTATGAAAGTGCAGTGCAAGCATCAGAAGACTTATGTGCATCAATCACTTGCTTATGATGATTAGTAGGCTATCCACTAACAGATTTCACTACATATTGCCAAAGCAATGCCAGCATGACATTATTTGATCAGTCATCTACATTGACAGAAGGCAGAGCCTGGACATCTGTCATGTGTAGGTTAGCTGAGATCTGCTCAGTTCACGTGGCATTAAACAGAGCAACATCCTTCTCAGCAGCATGGGTCTCCACTTCAGATATTTGGTGCTTGTGTTACAGACAAGCGTCTCTGGACCTTGGGACACAAACACTCCTGCACTTCTCTTCAGTAGGCTGGTTGGTAGAGTAGCATGGAATAAGCCCTGGAAGGAAGAGGGACCTCAGAAAACTGATTGATATCACAGGGTCACTGCATCTGAGCTTAGTAGTGGTGCATCCCAATGAGGAGGAAGTTAGGCAAAAATACTAGGAGGCCTGTGTGGATAAGTAAGTTGCTTCTGGACAAACTCAGACATGAAAAGGAAGCCTGCAAAGGGTGGAAGGCAGTGAGAGGTACCCTGGGAGAAATAGAGACAAGCTGTTTGAGCAGCCAGGTTAGGAAGGCTAAAGCCCTGCTAGAACTAAATCTAGCCAGGGATGTCAATGGCAACAACAAAATTTTCTGTAGGCACATTGGCGGCAAAAGGGAGGCTTGAGCTGTCTTCAAAAGTAATGGCATATTGTGGTCACCTGGGATATGGAGAAGGCTGCGGTACTCAATAACTTCTTTTGCCTTGGTCTTCACCAAGTGCTCCAGCCCACACCATTGAAGTCACAGCAGCAAAGGCAGGATCTGGGAGAATGAAGAACTACCAACTGTAGGAGAATATGTTTAAGACCATCTAAGCAATGTGAAGGTGCTCAAGACAATAGGACCTGATGAGATGCATCCATGGGTCCTGGGGGAACTGACAGTTGAAGTTTCTCAGCCTCTATCCATAATATTTCAGAAGTCAATATTTCAGTGAAGTTTCCGCTGACCAGGAAAGGGGAAACATAAGCCCTATTTTAAAAAAATGGAAATAAGGAAGACCTCAGGAACTAGTAGTAGTAGGTCAGTCTCACCTCTGCCTGGCAAGATCATGATCCTGGAAACCATTCTAAGGCACATGGAAAATAAGGAGGCATTTGGTGACAAACATGGCTTTGCTGAATGCTCATCATGCCTGACAAATTTGGTGGCCTTCTACATTGGGGTGGTAGTGTTGCTAGTTAAGGGAGGAGCAACTGACATAATCTCCCTGGACTTGTGCAAAGCATTTGACACTTTCCCACATGACAACCTTGTCTCTAAACTGGAAAGACATGAATTTGACAAGATGGACCACTCGGTGGATAAGGAAATTGGCTGGATGGTCTCACTCAAGGAGTTGTTTTCAAAGGCTCCCTGGTCCAAGCAGCAACCTGTGACAACTGGAGTTCCTTTGGGGTTGGTACTGGGACCGGTGCTGTTCAACCTCTTTGTCAGTGACACGGACAGCGAGATCAAGGGCACCCTCGGCAGATTTGCCAATGGCATCAAGCTGTGTTTTGCAGTTGTCACGCTGGAGGAGAGGGAAGGATCCGCAGGGAACTTGACAGGCTTGAGAGGGGAATCTCTGTGAACCTCATGAAGTTCAGCTAGGCCAAGTGCAAGGCTGGATTTCTAGCCTGCAAGCACAAATACAGTCTTGGCAGAGAATGGATTGAGAGCGGCTCTGAGGAGAAGAACTTGAGAGTATGGTTTGATGAGAAGCTCAGGGTGATCTGGCAATGTGTGCTTGCAGGCTAGAAATCCAACCACATCCTAGATATTAGGAAGAAATTATTTACTGTGAGGGAGGTTAGGCAGTGGACAGGTTGCCTGGAGAAACTGTGAATGCCTCATCCCAGGAAGTGTTCTAAACCACGTTGGATGGGGCTCTGAGCAACCTGGTCTAGTGAAAGGTGTCCCTGCCCATGACAGAGGGGTTGGAACTAGGTGATCTTTAAGGTCACTTCCAACCCAAAACATTCTGTGATTTTATCATACAATCCTGGTAAATGTCTCAAGTGATAAGGTTATTTTTTTAACATAGTACTTGCTTTCAACGATATGAGAACAGATGTGTTTCGTACAGAACTCTGCTCTACGTTGTAAGAGCAGATAATTTTTAGGATGCTCTCTTAGCTCGTTTTACTTTCAAGGAGAAATGTAGTTAATCCTCTAGCCCATCACAAAGATCTGTGGTTATCAAATTAATTATCTGGCAGGTGGTTTGGGGCCACCAACATTTCTAGCTTCACTATATTTTAATCATTAGCAGCAGCACTGTGAGCTGCAGTGAAGTCTCGAAGTGACAAAGGCTTATGTGAGAGTTAACCTTATGTTCATGTGTGTTGTGTGAACATGGAATATGTTGTATTCATTGACAGGAAAGGATGAGCACAGCTAGTCCTGTACAGCATGACCTTCCTCAGCAGTGTACCAGGCTTTAAAGGACTTGTGTTCCTGGTGTGACTGGCACCAGGTAGCAACACGCGATGCCACTCTTAATATTCTTCGGCCCTTCAGACTGCCTAGACTTTGCAGTCACTTACCTGCTAGAGTTGTCTGCTCTGACAGTGACACCTGTATTTCAGTTACTTGTGAATTTGATGTAGAACTGTCACAGCAGGTAACACCAAAAGTGAAGAGTTGTAATGCAGCTTAAGACAAGACTGTAAGCTGTAAGGTAAAGCTATGACTGCACTGGATTCCCCACTGTCTACCTCCTACATTGCACTAGCTATTGTGAAAGCCAGTGGTCACAGAATACACACAGTACATATTACTGGTAAACTTTGAAGTTGAAGAACTCTTCAAGTGAATGAATTATGAATTTATTATAATTATTTTATAATCATCAATAGAATTATTTAAATAAGATTTGAAATACATAACATTTTGTAGTTTAGAGGGAGTCTTCAAATGAGGTTGCAGTTTGCCTGTTACAGACTGCTGCTGTGGATAGAAAAATAGCTGTTCTAGAATAATTCACTGCAAAAGTGTTTGAATGCTGTTGCAAAGATGATGTATGTGCTAGGTCAGAAGCAGTTTTCTAGTATTAGGAGGTGTAGCAGCAGTATTTAATACTTCTTCAGCATGAGCTGAACAGAATGCTTTTTTGAAGTAAATCTTACTTCTATACATCTAAAAACTGCTCACAGTTTGACTTTTTAACTAGCAATTATTTTTTAGAACAGACAGTAATTTGTTTTCTATTAATCAAATATCCTGACTTGGAATGCAAAAGAAGGTCTGACTTCGAATTTGATTGTTTTTAGATCAGGAGTTAACACTTAACCAAACCAAAGTACTTCCACTTTTTCTGGCCACAGCTGTTATGTCTGCTGAAACAGTATCAGTGGGTTTTTTTGAAAAGTTCTGAAAGTGATTCTCTACAGAGCATGTTTGTGTATTGGCCTGTTTGGGTTTTTTTTTAGTAAACTACACTTGAAAATGTGCTAAAGCTGTTAAAAATTGCAATCCAATTGACACACAGCTGTTTTCCTTTCTTACTCCATATCTGACATTGTGCTCATAATTTTTGTTAGATGTTTGCTGAGATTGTTTACTGAGTGACTGGGCACTGGTGTGAATTTTATCTTGAGAAAACAAAGCAGGCTTTATATTTTAAATGTGATGGCTTTGAAATGTGAAATTACCGATGCTCATACACAAACCATACACTGGTTTGATGAAACAGCTGAAATGTCCTGCAGCGCAGTCTGAAGGCACTTGCTAACTTTGTGCTGCTATTAGTGTCACTGATCTAAGTTAGGTTACCAGCATGCCTAGGACAGGCTTGATGCCTGGACACTTCCTGGGTCTGCATGTGTTGGATATACTGTTAGGAGTCACCACAGTTTGTACCCATGCTCTATAGATGAAGTAAAACTGGTTTAGTAAGATGAAACCAGCTTTAGCTAATATATCTGTCACATCTGAAGAAGTTTGTTGAAGAATTGGCAGGGGATTCAGATGTCTTTTGCTGCCTCTGTGCTTCCTCATTCTGGTCTTTCTGTTGTGACAGTCTTGGGGTCCTCTTCAACAAATACAGTAACTAGTCTTGGCTGATGATTTGCCTCATCACATTGTATGAGTCCTTAAAAAACCCCAACAAGCCACATATATTCTGGCACTTTTTATTACCCTTCCTGCATTGAAAAATAAAGAGTGCTCTCTAGAGATTTATATTTTTCCTATACCCATCTTTTGTGAAGGTCTTTCAGTGGAGCAGTGTTCTTCATCCTGAATAAAAAAATCTTGTAGTTTTCATGCAGATCAGTTCCTAAATGTTTCTGATGCATTCAGTGTTCCCATACTTGCTATTTAATCAGCTCATATATTGTACTATTTGTTACATATAAATAAAGGTGCTTTACTTAAAACAGATTAATCCAAAAACTCGCTAGTGACTTCTTGTATTTCCAAGTTCTTTGTGGATGTACCTTTTTAAGGCAATGCATTGTTTCCTTCAACATGGAATTAAGCATTTGCATTTAATGTCACCTGATTTTTTAAAATGTTTCTGAATTTTAGCTTGGTTGGTCTGTTTGTTTGTTTGCTTGCTTTTGTTTTAGCAAGACCTGGTCATTGAAGGATGTGTAAATTGATACGTTAATGCTTTATCTTAATTTAGAAAAAATTATATAGGCTCTTGTTACCCTCATGAAACCACTTGTAGTCCATACTCTTCTCATGCTTTTTTCTTATTCCTCATTGTTAGCCTAGATTGTTCTTTCCTCTCTTACTTATCGGTCCATGTTATCTATCTCATATAATTTCTTATTGTGTCCCTTCTTGTGCACTGCATTAAGCCAATAATACTTTCTGGCATATAATTGTGAAGTCTGCATGTAAATGTGGGGAGATATGAGCTTTCCGTCTGTTCTTTTCTCTATGAAAGTTAGGGTATTGGTGGCAACTGCTTGTGTTCTGAATGTTTAGTTGGTAAGCGATGCATGGATTTAGTTGGTTAGAGATGCATGGACCATATGTCCCCATAGACTGTCCAAGCAGTTACTCATGATTCCCTGTATAGCAGAGGTGGCAGGCTGATGATACAGAGATGAATACAACTGAGGAGAATATATTTAGAATATAGTGAATAGATGACTTGACATGTTAGTGGTTGAAAGAGTTCTTACTAATAGTAAATTACCACTTAAGTTCTGAGCTAGCAGTCTTGAACTGTCCAGCTTGAGATGCCCTGTCCCCTACTCTATTCTGTTTTTAAAATAAGGTCAGTGAAACTTTGAAGGTTATAGGTGACATTTGATAAACACATAAATAAAAAGTAAGAGCTGAAATGGCTAATCACCACCTCTTTACCACTGCCAAGAGCTTCAGGTTTTTGTCCTGTGGAATACCAGATAAAGGGTTTCTGGGTTTCTTTTTGCAATACCTGCTGTTTAGAGCAAGCTTTTGTAATAGATCTTCTGTTAAGACACTTCTTTTTATCTCCTTCTCGATTTAGAATGACTTTTCCCATGGTGACTGCATGTCAAGTAATGAGACCAGTTTGCTAGAACGAACCACAGCACCTCATGATGGACTCCCGATGGCTTCCCACAGACCTCAGCGAGAAGGTATGTTGTCTGAGCATCCTTTTAAGGGAGGCTTTAAGGATGTTCTTGAACATTAAACTCTGCTTGGAGTTGTGGACATTTTGTTTCTCTCCTGCTGTTCATCTGCACAAGAAGCTGCAGTGATTGGTAAGTAAAATAGCTTCTCTGCCGCCTACTTGGTCCCTTCTTTGTTATAACAAGTTGTCATTTGTGTTAGCTGCTAACTACTAATTAATGCATGCGTGAAAATTAGCTGCAAATGGGCTTCCCACTGAAAAAAGGGGTACAATTTTGGATAAAACAAGAACATTTAATGCAATTGAATTAACAGTATTTAGGTTTTTTTAAGCAAAACTAAACACTAAAATATTGGGAAGCAGTTGGTAGATTTTGCTGCTTGATTCGGTTGTGTTTGATGAAATAAAAAAAAGAAAAAACCACATATTAGCAGGTTTTATAGAAATGGCAGTTTGGAGAAGTGAAAGGCTTCATAGAAGTCAGTCTTTTGGCTCTGTTGGGGAGAATAAGAGCAAGGCTTCTGAGCATAAACAAAACTCTGATATGCAATTGCCAGCACAATTTCTTCTCTTTGAAGAAATGAGCATTATTGAAAACAGATTTATTCTTGCCCCTTATTCTTCAAGAGGATTAGCAAATCACTTGTCTGCTCAAAATTAGTCAACAGATACTCTGCAGATAGCGAGGAGCCAACGATATGGAAAAATGATTGCTATTCATTTTGTCCTCATAAATGTCCTTTTCTCTCTAGTGGGGAGATTTAACTGCACTTTGAAGGCAGGCAATTTGAGTTTTTGATTCGTTGAAAAAAAAAAACAGAGAAAGATTATGGCAGATTACAGACAATAAACCTGTTTCAAATCCTTTTATAAAGTTCAAAGTATTCATGTTCGTGAATTAGAAACCTAAAAGAGAGAATCTCTATAGTAACACTCTCAAATTAAGTAACAGAAGCACAAAAAAGTTGAATAATTTAATCTAGCAAAGAGCTTAAATATTTTTCCGCACTTGGTTTATTGTAGTGAGAAACCATAGTGAAGGATTAGAATAACTTTGTGATATTTGCTACGCAGTTGTGTGGTAGACTCCCTGCTACAGAAATCTACTTACTGGGTTAGAAATACCTCTGATACTAAAATTTGGGATTTATTCTCAGCTGTGATGAGTATGAATTTTTTAAATCTTGACTTAGAATGGAAGCAGTGTCATGTATACATGCTTTACTTAATCATCCTGGATGCACGTGCTGTGTCCAGAATAGATGTAGAGATGTAACACACCTCATTGACTTGTGTATTCAATTGGCATTTCTTCCAGTCTAGCCATGTAGAATATTTAAAATGTCATTGTGGATACAGAATTATAAAGGAGTCTGTAGAAACTGTATAGCTAAAGCTGTGCAGCAACAGCAGTGTAATTACATGTTGTATTGTCTATTATGATGAAGTGTGCAGCAGAAAGAAGTTAAGGAAGTTGAAGGTACTCCATTGTGTAGTAATTTTTTTTATACGTGAGGACAAATTTTTAGCATTGAGAACTTTCAATATTTAAAATAAGTACAGTCTCATTAGGGAAAAAAAGCTTGTCTGTGAATGTTAATAGTCTTAGTTTCCTAATTGTGTGTGCTAAATATATGCACATAATGGAATGCAATTTAAACCACTATTCTCAGTTCCAGTCATGGGAATCAACTTCTTAATTAACTTATGAATATGCATTCCAGTATCAATTTAAATGTTAGCCATTAAGAAATTTTACTGCACCAAAACTTCTGTTGTGCGATGGTCCTTCTTCTAACAGCACTTTAATCTATACCAGACAGGTAAAAATTAAGGTCACTAAAGATTCGTCTTTTCATAAAATATTGATGTATGATATTGTCTGGCATCCTTAGCTCATCTCAGATTTCTTTCCTCTGTAGTGATAAATCTTCATTAACTGGTGAAAATGAAGTGACTGTCTATATTCCTAACTCCCAGCTAGAGGATTACAACCAGTGTACACCAGCGCACTCAGTATTTGTCTCTCTACTGAGAAAATTGGAAGCTGTAGCACTATCACTAGGCTTATTTGCTGACTTGTTGTTCCTTTATGGAAATTGCCAATACTTAATTCTCTTAGAAATGCCATGTTTGATGGGGATGAGACTTGAATTGTAACTGTAACAAAATTAATTTTAAAAGGTTTACATTATATTAGGTGGTAATTAGCTATTATCCATTAATAAACTTTGTAACATACAATAGTAGGAGGTTAATTTTTTTTTTAAGAAAAAAATATTGTTGTTGTGAGTAGTTCCCAATATATCCCATTCAAACATGCAGTTAAAAATTGAAATGAAAACATTAACTGTTAACACCACTAGCCTCCCTCCAAAAAAAGAAAGCGTTTCTAAAGCATTGAAAGGAAGCATTGATGATGTGGGGTAGGTCGACCTGCTTTTAAATACTCTTTTTCTTTTTTTTTTTTTTTGACAAGTAAAGAAAGATGTCTTCATGCTTGCACTAGAATAAAATTCTGTTGAA
>VZTR01000432.1:29286-92404 GCA_013400775.1 Chaetops frenatus | reverse complement strand
CCTGAACAATGCTGTGTACCCTCAAGAAAATCTCCAGGCCCTGAAAGCCATATGGTGCTGCTGTTTGCCAGGTCACAGCAAGAACTCGCCTGTTGCTGCGTACAGTAGGCTGTGGGGAAGGAATGTTAAAGTAGCAAGTACTTACAGTACCTTTCTTCTTCTCAGTTCAGTTTAATGACACTCTTTACAGTACAGTTGTAGTAGCCTTCTGCTTCTTTTTGTTTTCTCTTTGCTGGCACTCATTTCTGTCTCCTTCAGGCCTTCCCTAACTATTTTTTTCACCTAATTACTCTTAGAAATGTGGTTATTTGGCCCTAGTTTGCACTCATTTACTCCTTGATATTTCTGACTCGTGGGTTTAGAAGGCAGTGTCTGGTTTTTATCAGCACTTGTTACAATTTGACTTCCTTATAATTGCCTTTTTACTTAGAGTGGTTATAGGGTTGTAGTTATGTGACCTTCGGCCTAAGTAAGATCTTGGGTAATGGACAGATTCCCGTGATGTGCACTGAAGAGGTTGTCGTTACGCCAGAGAAAGTAAGGTTCTACCAGCCCCCGGCAGTTTGTTGCAATAAAACAGCTCCTAAGGAAGAATGGGGCTGTGTTAGTCAGGATATAGCCTACACGCATGCTCAGAGTGTCTGGGAAAGTAGGGAATGGTTTACAAATTGTCAATTTTGGAGTGCACAATAAGGTGTTTTTCTTTCAGCTGTACACATTGAGAAGATAACCCTGAAAGACGTATCAAGAAAAAGGGCTGACAAACATTTGGAATACACATTCAAAGTAAGCAGATAACCTCCAGAATAATAAAATTATTGTCTATGTACTATGTAGATACATACAGCTTGTTTCAAAAACCTGCACAGGAGGCAGTTTTGGGATTCTTTGGATTATCCTGTAATTCTTTTAAATTTTGTGTGTGAATCAGGTGTTATATGTAATTGTGGGCATAAGGTGGGAAAGTGTAAAACATCAGCCATAGTTGGGTGTGTGACATGACTTCAGGAAGCTTGGCTTTTGCTAATTCTTTAGAATTTTAAAACTAGTCAATTGTTTGCTTAAGTGGCACAAGAGCACAATTGTTGTGTCTGCAGCTGTAAATTGCTTGGGGTCATATGATCATCTTGGATCTTGTTTCTCAGTGTTTACCATACGAAGGTGTCTCCTGTGCTTTTTGAGAAAACTAGAGGTTGGTTCATTTGTTCTGGACTTTGTTTTTGAAGGCAAAACCAAACAATCTGGAAAATGGCCACAAACTGGAAGGCCTTCCTAGTATAGTCTTCATCCATTGTAGTAGCTTAGGGCAGCATGTATTAAATAATAGTTGCTAAGGCTGTTGATGGTGATGTTCTAAATGAATCAAAATAGTAATTTTCTTAGCAAGGGCTGACTAACACTATAAGTCATTGCACCAATAGATGTGAATATGGTAGTATACCAGATTTGAAGATGAAGTCAAATGTTCCCCTTTTTCACTCAAAAAAGAATGGTTTACATCAAACATTCTAACTGGTCATTTGACTTGGGTTACAGGAGGTCTTTGAAGAAGCAAACTTTAAAAAAGAGAGCCATTTTGTGCTGAAGGTTGATGTGTTGATCCCAGAGCTTGGTACTGTATTTCTAAATGGATGCACTCTTTTCTGTTGAGGACAGTAATATTTGGAATGTAACCTTCAAAGTCTGTAAGGTTAACGTGCCCTTAATATTTCAACCATGTGATAGATTATTTTTTTTCCAAATAGTCTGTGAAGTGAGTATGAGGTAAAATACAATGGGAAGAGTAGATGGGAAAAGTTTGTACAGAATGCCTATATGGATTATCAATATTTAAAGTCAAAAAAGCTATTCTAAAGATTCAGCATGTAGACAGATTTGACAGTGGTTTTGAATTTCTTTGTTAAAGGGGGAATGTGGAGATATTCTGGCAAGTATTTCAGTAATCTTGAAACTCCACCTCAGTTCTTTTAGGAAAGAGTTTCCTTTCCTCATCTGTGCAGGTATATACTGTGCTCTTCACTGTAGATAATTTTGTGCTTGCCCAGACACTGCTTTTTTAAGGTTGTAACAGCAATTGCTGTCATGGCTTCCCAGCTGAGGGCACCAAGGGCACTTGGGGTTTTGGGGGACTAAGCTGAAGGCAGTTGGTGGTTGACATTACTCTATCAACTCGGGGAATGAATGAATGTTTATAATTGTTGTGTCCGCTCCCGTTACACAGAATCTTCCCATGTAACTAATTGGAATCCTTGGCCCAAAAGCGGGCTTAAAGCCGAGCAGCACTCATCTAACCAAGCTTCCTTATTTTTTACTCAAAACATGCATGTGAAGGTGCTCTTCTACTACTTGCATGTCGTGTCAGAACAATAAGCTACTGAAATTTTGTACAGGCATCTGCCAAAATCTTGTCTGATTCTTGAGTGCCTTCTTTAGTAACTTGCAGTACTTTTTATGACTTGTAGACTACAACAACTTCTATATGACTGCTTAAGATTCGAGTCTGAGGCACAAAAAATTATTTTATAGGCAATATAAACAGAGATTTTTTTTTTGTTTCATTTTGAGTCCTGATAATGGCAGTGAGAGCTCAATCCAGTATATCTGACCTACAGTCCTTTTCTGTGGTATCTGCTTTTTGTGGTTAATTATTTCTGTTTGATAGAAGTCCCATAATTATACAGCCTTTTGCCTGGCTTCTTTCAGAATCAGCAATCTCCAGGGACTTCATTGTATTTCCCTGAATTTGTCAATGCTCCCTTTAGCCACAAATAACATGAAGGTGATCCTAAAATATACACTCAAAATTGGTATGTCTTTGAAAAAGTACAGCCTTATTCTTGTTTTGCCTGATGTTTGCTTGATTGCAAGTGTTAACTCTGAGATTGTCAAATTTATGGAATTGTTCTGACAAGCTAATTGCTATGGTATTTGGAAAAAGAAACTTTCCTCATTCTTTTTTCCTTCTATTCTAGGTAACCTGGTCTGATTTTTCAGTAACATGTGTAACAAAAACACATCAGGAGCTTCAGGAATTCCTGCTAAAAGTATGTATTCAAGTATGAAAGTAGTGTTTACACATCAGGTTTATAACGTCAGAAGTAGTCTAGGAGAGTTGTGATCTCTGAGGTGTAATTATAGAAACAAGAGCATGCTAGCAGATTTTTGTACTTCACATTTGTATTAACCATTTAATTATGTATATTGGGATGAAGGATCTTGACAGAAGACGTAGTCCTGCAGAACGTTTGGGGAGTATCCCAGGAGGGGATTGTTTGTCTTATCCAAAATGGCGCTTAGAGTTTTAACTGAACTCCCATAAAACGACCAGATGAGTTTTTAATATTCCTCACAGAGCTCATGTATCAGTACAACCACTGATCGTTTGCTTGTGTTCCTTTTAGAAGGACTTTAACGAGTATAATTTGTTATTTTTAATTAGTGAGACACAGTCATAAGCATAATAATTTTTAATTTAACTGCTGTATTCTTCCATAGAACAATGGCAGGCCTATTCATCATCACAAGGAGTTCAACTTGAGGAAAACCTAGCAACTATATGTGCATGTGTGTCCATGTTTAAAAAAACTGAAAATTCTCTCAGTTGTTTTCCCCTCTGCTCCAAGCAGGGAATAAATTTTTGTGCATAGGCCATGTGCAGACCCCATCAGTGTGATGACCTCAAACTGTGTGTTCATTGCCAGTGTCTAATATTTTGGGTTCCACCTATTCTGGGAAATTATTCTGTATTTAAACTCTTCCCTGTTCAGGGCAGTAATGAGAGATCTGTTTTGGACATGTTTTGGTGGCATCTGGTGTTCTTAACTAGTGTTAGTTGTGAGCGGAAATCCAGTCACTGTACAAAGGTCCTCGTCTTGGTCACTGTTTAAATTATCAACATTGTTTTCCGGCATTGCAGAAATGAAGCAGTAAGTATTCACAACTGCTTTAATCTAGTTGAATATCTAGTTGTAAGGGTTGCCAGAGCTTGGTTTGTGAGGGTTTCAATTACGGATGGCATGTCTGGTTGCAGGTGGGTTATCCCACAGCGTAGGGTACATGCATCTGCACCTGCTGAGAACAACCCTGAAAGCAGCATTTCATACAGGATCCTGTGCAGCTCTGGGATGGGCGTTCAGATGCATGTCTCCTGTTCTCCTACTTGTGTAAGACAAACATCGGTGTCTGAAATGGACCTCCTGGAACCTATTTGCTTGCTGGAGGAGCCAGAAAAACAGACATGATCCAGAGTGTTGAAGGGTTGTGCTGTTTGACTGAGATAGGGTGTTCCATGTGCTAGCTTGACTGCTCCAGCAGTGTCTTGGAGATGAGAACAAGAGGAAGACAACCACAAGCTGCTATGAGCTTCCTGAGGTGTTCTGTGGAAAATGTGCACCGCTAAAAAATACATTTGGTTTGTGTTGGTTTCATAGCCATAAGTATAGAAGTAAGAAGGAACTGTTAAATAAAGCAGGATAGAACTCAAACCTTGCTTTAAAAAACATGAAGTATGATTCTCTATATGCCCTTGCACTTTGGGTTTTTGTTGTTCTTGTTGCAGTCTACGTGGCATTGTTAAATAGTATGCTCAGTTTCTTAGGGACAGAAAAGAATGGTCAAAATACTTGATGGAAAAGCCCAATGCTGCATGTGGTAGAAATAAGATAATGGTAAAAATTGTTTCAGAATAGAAGCATTGGTGGGAAAACTAAGGTAGTCAATGGGATAATTTGGATGCTTTATATTAAAGACTGGGTTCTCTTAGGTGATAGGCATGTAAAATTCTTTGCAAGCAGGAAATTACCCACATATGTGAAAGGACTAATAAGCTTGTAAGTAACAAGGCTATCTCATTACCTTAAGCTAAGCACCTAATCTTGGGTTCCTATAACTGAATCTTTAACTACAGAAGGAGAATTGCATTCCTTTTAATGGAAGTGTTACAGACAAGAAGTTAACTGTTTCCAGAGACAAATCTACATACAAAATACTAGGATAGGAGATCGGCTCATTCCTACACATCTGCAGTAACTTTCTGGTACCTTTGGCTAACACTGACTAATTCTTCAGTCAGAGTTCCTCAGTAATGCATATTAAAACCGAAGGGTCTGTTAAGAAAGTCCACTTTCAGCCCTTTGTGGGACCTTTATATCTATGACATTTCAGGTGCTATAGCACTGTACTAACATAATACTAACAGCACCTGTCTGTCTGGATTCCAGAAGTTCCTTTTATGTGTCTTACCAAGCAATTATCTGCATCAGACACAGCATCCCTCCGTTAGCAGCACTTCAGTCAGTGAAAGGATTACTGAGTGCTGGGCTCTGTTGTACCAGTAGCAGGATGCAATACCCAGCTGGCACTCTGAGTCAGGTGTATTCCAGATATACAAGAGAAAGATGCTGCTCTAGTGTAAATTACTTAGTGCTGTTGATCATAACTGGTGGCAGATGTTAACCACATTAGCAATAGCTTTGACCTTTAGTAAAAAAAAGCATATTTGCAGTGGCAGTTGACTGTTAATTGCCCCAAATTAAAATATTTTTTTTAAAAGTGTAGATGAACTGATTTGATCTGCTTTGATGTACTTAAGTACAACATTTGGAAGTTGTAAAGGTGAAAAAACTTTGTTCTGGGGAATATTCTTCATTTATAACAGACATGCTGTTTAGTAGCAAGAATTTTGCCTTCTCAACTAGAACATCAGAAGACCTCACTTTGTAGTACTGACATTGGAAAGTTGTAATGAATTTTGATAAGAAGTTTCAGTGATAATAGCAACTTAAGGGAGGGACTTCCCATTGATTAATCGTAGTGTTGCCCACTGGAGTCAAGTGTATTAACTAACTGAAACAGTTTCCTTTCTACTTCTGTTTCTTTAAAATAGTTTAATCTAGCTAAGTGATGATAGTGAGCACAGTGCATTCAGTCCTGCCTCGTAATTTTTTTCGTGTTATTTTCAGAATTAATTTCTATGTGTGAAAGATTTAAAGAAACAAATGAAAAAAAAGGCTGTAAACTATCCTGGAAAAGACCATAGTATTGGTAGATTTCCAAATGTAATTCTTTCAAATAGAGCTTTAAACAGTTTTATGCCTGGATTTACTCTGAGGATTTACAGCAGTGTTTCTCTTGCAAAGTTAGATGATGTTGATTTGTTGTACCTTTGGTCTGTAAAATACATCACTCAAACTGGAACAATTGAGTTTCTTGTTGATACCAAAAGGTATAAGTCTCATTGTGAACAAATATAGTCTTTAAAATGTCAACCACTCATTTTTCACATTAACCTTTTTTTCAGCTCCCAAAGGAACTGTCTTCTGAGGCATTTGACAAGACTATTTTAAGAGCACTAAATCAGGGTTTTCAGAAGAGGGAAGAACGAAGGCATGCTGATCTTGAGCCCATAATCAGGTAAATGTTTTAGCAAATAGCCTGAAATGCATCACCAGAAAAGTGATTGAAGTCAAGCTAGATGACTCCTATGGACAGTGGAAATTCCGCTACCTAAACCCAATTTGCAAAGAAAGTGGAAAGGCAGTGAAGAAATAGATACTATTGACTCTTTCAGATTTTCTTTAAATTAAGACTTGTACTAGACTTGGTAGAATTTCTTGTTTGGAAGTAATTGTACAATTATGAAAATATTTTTTCTAAACAGCATTATATAGTAATGATTGGCACTTATGGAAGGATACTACCTTCTTTACACAAGAGTATATTTAGAAATACTAGAAACAGTAACTCAGAGCACATATGTTCTACTTTTTATGACAGGATAGAGTGAGAGACAGAATGGAATTTAAAAGGAATAAACAGTAATAGTGAAGCATGCATATAAAATTAAAAGTAGCTCATATATTTGTAAGAAAACGGCCCATACCTCATCACCTCCTATTTAGTGATGAGAGATCTTGGTGGTCAAATTCTATAACTCAAAACATTAATATGAATTTGGGTTTGCCTACTTGTTCTTTATGTTAGGTACAGATATCTTGTTTGTCCTTTTCAGCCAGGATTGTTCAACCTTGTTGAAAACAGATTATTCACCATGTTAGGCAGTATCTCTTGAGTTGGGGTAGTTGAAGAATCAGGCACCACTTTTCAGACTCCTAATGTTCTGTGGGTTCTGGCATTTTGTCCTAATATTTTAGTTCAAGATGTGGAGCCTCACCACTCTGAGCCTCAACCACCCCTATGCCAATTTTTAAATAAATTTTGATCTCTGATATTTTTCTATCTTTATTGGCTTGATAGTCAAGCAAAAAATTAATTTGTGTGAACAGTTTTGGCTAATAAGCATAGTGGTTATAAATCAATAAACCTGTTAAACAGAGGTTAACTGAAGGGAATGTATTGTAATATGCAAAGGTTGTGAAGCCTCACTGCACAGTAATTACAAACCGAAGAGACTCACTTTGAAGATAACCTTTGAACATACCCAAGTGTGTTAGAGTAAGAAACTGTCATTACAATTTGCAAGTTGTGTTGAGACTGTACAGGAATGCTACATGAATAAGCTCAAGAGAATAGCATTACTGTATTCAAATTCCATTTTCTTTCACTGTCAGTTTTAGCATAAATATATACTTATTTTGGGGTTTCAATATGTGCCCAGTTGCCAAAAATTGCTCTCCCCTGCCCCTCCTCCAAAGAAATAGAACTGGGTAGTGCCTCTTGGCAAGCAATACCGGAAACCTTGGTGTGTGGGAAGTGAAAACCATTCATTATTGGCCTGTTTTCTTATTTGAGGCTAATAGAATTTGTCACTGACCTCTTTGTAACTGACTCAGACCAGTGCAGAGCAGTGTTAGGAATCCCACCCTTTGCTCTTGGAGATAATTATGAAATTCAAATACTGACCTTATAGGTGAATTCAACTTAGTATTTAACCATACAAATGTATTTAAAAAAGAGATGCATTGTTTTGTGAAAGTAAATGTGTTCCCAGTTTAAAAAAAAAGTTTAAATGTAAAGTCTAGTGCTTTTGGACTCAGTCCAAACTCCTCTTTGATAAAATGTTACACATGGCTAAAATTTTTGGATTGGTATGACTCAAAAGCACCTACCTTTTTAAATTAAAAAAAATAATAATTGTACCAATTTCTTATACTGGCTGTACTCCAAGTTTACACTTAACAGCAAAGCTCAAAAGTAGCTTTTAAGATTGTTTATGCTGAATATACAATTTGAAGGGTTTGGACTTTTAAAGAATAGCCTATTTTGATATGAAATGGTACTGTAGTAAATTTTTGTGTTCTTCCTATGATTCTGTTACTTAGTTTAACGAATTCTTACATGAATTTCAGGCAGCTATTTTCAAATACATCACAAGCTTTTCTGCAGAATCAGAGAGTATACAACTTCTTCCAATCAATTTCATCAGAATCTTTGCACACTCACAGTAAGAAATATTCTGTTTTATATAATGAAAAGTCTATAAAATGCTATTCTTGCTGTTGTGTTAAAGTACAGTTTTATAATTTTGTGTTCATGTGTTAGATTCCACTGGCTGTATTTGAACTCCTGGTCAATGAATAGTTTCTTGAGCAGATACTCATACTTTTGACAGTGGGAACATGCTATGTAGCATCAGCCCATGCCTTCCCACACCTTCCCTTTCATCATGCTCTTCAAAATATGCTATTATGAATTGACTATGTTCAACAGTTTGGCACTTTTTCCTTTCACAAAATCTTAAATTCTGGAACAATAAGTTTGAACTGACCCAAAAAATCACATCTGGTTTTTTGTTTCTTTTCTTTTGTGGATTAAGCGTCTGTTGTTATATTTAAACTAAGATTTGTTTTGAGTACATAAATTATGGGATAGCCCTAATTTCAGAACATACGGAATCACGTTCCAGCATTTGCATTGCAGAGATTTCTTTGATGGCCCTCTTAACCTATTTGTGTATTACAGTCGTTTATGCAACGACTTGGAAGAAGCTTGGCTTCTCTGTATGGATGCCTTAGGATGTGATCTTTGTTTCCATTGAATCTATTCTTCTTTCAGTGCATATTATACACCATGACAGTTGAGGCACCAGTTGTGAGGTCACTGCCTCAGAAGTTGCCAAAGATCTTAGTAAAGAATTTAATAGATTGGCGGTTCCAAACAGACTGCTCATATTCATTTGGAAAAAAATAGAGGAGTGACAGCTGACTTTAGTTTGAAATGATGTGTGTCATCTGTGACAGATGTATTCTTTCCATGATGAGATAGAAGCACTGTGGTTAGGGTAGAAGCTGTTAGGTCACTTTGTAACATTTTTTAGTAACACTTAGTTCTTACATGGCTGTTTTGTGAAAATCTGAAACTAATAACAATCAGGGTGATTGTGGAGCTGGCTGGAATTTACTGCCATAAAAATTGACACATCTGTTGTACTGAAAGGCTGCATGGGAGGAAAGTTTCCAAAGTCCAGAAAGAGTCATGTTAGTGGCGGGCACACTGGACAGGGTGTGCATATGTTAGACTGAAGACTACATCTGGTTGAGAAGGACTTGCAAATACATTGTTGTACATGGTGATAATTTGGAATGGTTTCAGAAAAGAACCAATGCCAAGTTCCATCAAGACAGAGTTGACTGGGCAGAAATGATCTGCAGGGTGGGTACATCAGAAGGGTAGAATAGACAATGTCAATTCTGTCAGAAGTCTTACAGACTACAAAGTGATTGTAAATGTGAGATATTTTTTATAATAATAAATAATTTGGTACATAAAAGTTCATGAGGATTTGTCAGATGTAGAATGTATGACAGACAGGATGAGGAACTTAATTGTTTAGCAGAGAGGAGGAAAGACTCAAAGGGAAGATGATTTAAGTCTTCAAATACCAAAGAGTCATAATGTAAAGAGGATGATCTGTTCTCTCTGATGGATAAGACAGAAGGCACTAGGCTTAACTTCTTATGAGGAAGATTAGGACCAGGGGCAGGCAAGAACTTGATGCTTACCAGACAAGTCCAGAGTAGTGAGGCAGGTCTGAGGTCAAGGCAGAAAAACAAGTCAGTAGGTCACGGGTAAGAACAGGATCAGCAAGGTTCATGTCCAGGCACAGGTGTGCCGGCTGTGCAGCCCAGGCAAGGGCCTGAGCTCAAATGTGGCTCCTGAGCCAAAGGATGGAGGCCCTGGGTGAGGCATCTGCCAGTTCTTTTCCCAGCAGTCACACCCCAAATTGCAAAACTGCAATGTACTGGGTTGGATCATCGCTGTGGGCAGGTGAAGCCCTTGGGAGAGCAGGGAAGGGTTGCAAATCCCATTGGCATGATTCAGGCCCTGACATTGAGTTAGATATTAAGAAAACATTTGGTGAAGAGAATTAGTGTGATAAATTTAAGCATAGTTATATTTTGTTTGAGAAGGGGGACTGGATGACTTGTCCAGAGTAGCTCATAGTCACATCTCCTGTGGTGCAGGCTAAAAGAAGCTGTACTAAGACAAAAGTACTCACCCCATCTTTTGCCAAAATCACCCCAGTTAAGTGTCCCATGAGGGGGTTTTTTATTACTGGTTTCTGTGTTTTTCTGGGTTTCTTGTTAAGATTCCTGTAATCCCGCTACTTGTTATTGCAAGTTAGTCTGTAGTGGCATGTTTTGCATGTGGTAACAGTGTTGGGGAAGGAAGCATATATTTAAGAAAAATCTCATCTAGTTCTCAAATAGAACATGCAGAATTAGTTGACAGACAAAGCATTTGTGGCTTAAATTGGTCTTCAGTCGCGATGTAGAGTCAGGGGCAAAAATATCTTTTCACAGAAATACAAAGGTATGTAGCCAAACCCATGTGGAAATAAATTCTATGTTTGGCAAAAAGTCTTTATACCTTACATAATAGTTGGGATCTCACACTGAATATTCAGTAAGCTTAATTATGCTGCTGTGGTTCAATTAAGGAGGAAATAAATTAGCTCCCCCCGGGTTCATAAATTCAGTTGTTTAGACAATTTTTCAGGTTGGAGTAGACTTTTGATTCCAACATGAGAGCATGATCTCTGGGGATCTAGTATCTTCAATGCAGATGATATTCAGAAGGATCTTATCAATGTTTCAAGCTCTTGTGCAGCAGCTTTCAGTTGCTTTTACCTGCACTAACTTGGAAATTTTTGAGAGGAGAAAAGTAGACTCTTAGATTCTTCAACAAACTAAGTCCTTTTTCAGAGCACAGCAGTGGTATTTTTGCAACAAAACTGTTTATATTATTATTCCTATTTATTTTTCATCCTGTCTGGCATAAAAAGGCAAAAATGGTATGTGAAGACTGTGCTAAGGGCATAGAAGACTAGGCCAAGTTAGTCTCCTTTGGCAGATTAATGATTTAACAGTGGAGGAGTGTAATTTGTTGCAGAAGAATGCTAGTAACTATCATTGGTCTCCTCCCATTTCCTATTGTAACACAAAACGATTATTAAGAAAAATCTGAAGTGCAGCATAATAGGAATATCTCCAATAATTATCACAATCACGGCCTCCTGAAATTGTACTGTAGCTTTAAAATTATTTTCAACATTATTTTTTTTCAAAATAAAAGTATCTCTTAAGAGCCTTTACTCTTGGAGATGGCCTGCTTTGAAGGAGGTGATGTTCAAATTGCTGCCACATACAAACCAGTAAGTTCAGTCTTCCATCTCCCTAGCTTCCAGTTTAGTGCAAGCATGCAGGAACTGTCCAGTTGTTCAAGATCTATAAAGTTACTACGTGAACTTTATTCTCTGCAGGTAACTTACAACCCTCTTTGAAGACGGTTAAGACAACAGAACACTTCAAGGAGGACAGTTCAGAAGCTTCAAGTCAGGAGGAAGGTAGTTGTGTACTCAAAGGTGGTTCTTTGAGATATTTTACCACACTCAGTTCTGGAAATCATACATTTGACTGATTTCTTCATTGGTATAAAGTGGTACAAAATTTGAATGAAATCTGCTATGCAAATGAAGAATTTTTGTGTACTTTTAGCAGTTTCCGTAAGAGTTTGTTCTATAACTCAAGAGGTGGCAGCGTTCATAGACAGCTTGAAGGCAGAAGTTCACAGCTGTGTTGAACAACCAGGAGTATATACTTTACAATTTACTTGAGCCAAAATTATTTATAGACTTTCATGTCTTTGCCTATTTATTCTTCAGTTACCAGAGCTCAGAGTTAAGAGCGGTATTTCAAGGGTTGTAGACTGTTTTACTGTTTGCATTTACAAATATGCCAAATTTGTTTAGCTTCTAGTTTTACACAGAAAGGTTGTTCAAGTTTTCCTCCTCTTATTCTTAACCTCTGCTGCTTTCATACTCTGGACTGTTAATACGTTTGGGACTGTAGTAAGTATCGATTACAGTCTGAAAGCTGGTGTTTTTCAAATGCCTCAAAAACAGTTGACACGTGCAAGCAGCAGCCTGGTGGCTCATCAGTAGTTTGTTAGGAAAGGAACAGCAAGCCAGTTTGGCATTGTTTTTTGAAGGAAACAAGTATAATCTCCTGCTAGGTGGGAAGGATGGGAAAGGGAGCTGATGGGTGAACATGGACCACTGAACACTCATATGCTGGCTTTCACATAATGACAGTACTCTTATCCTCTTTCACATTAATAACAAAGAAGAAGTTTGCTGTTGATCTTCTGTGAATTCAGTAATCTACCTATCCAGTTTGAACAGCGTTTTCTTACGAAAATAATCATTGCCATATTCTTCAAAGTTCAGAACACACCAAGTAAATTTACAATATATATACTCAAATAATCTTTTATATACTGTTCTTGAAAATACATAAATCTCTTCACTTGGTGAAACTAGAAATGCATTTCAGAACATTTTTTATGCCATTTTAGTGTTTACCAGAAGTTTAAAAATTAATTTTTTTTTCACAAATTTTTAAACTATAATTTGGACTTATGTGCAGCATTTAGAGGACTTCAGGCAAAATCATAGGTACCAAGGATACTAAAATCATCCATAGTTGGAATTAAGGAAAGTTGCTTTTGTTAAAATTTAACAGTTACCTCAGAGAAGAGGATAGAGTGTGTCTCTAAAGTTCTTAGTTTTTCTTCATAGACTCCTAGAGTGGTTTGGGTTGGAAGCAACCTTAAAGTTCCAAACCATCTGCCACAGGCAGGGAACCTTCCACTATCCCGGGTTGTTCAGAGCCCCACCCAGCCTGGCCTTGAGGCAGTATCTCTTTTTGTCAGATGTAATTTGTAAAGCTTTACTTGCATAGTGAATTTTGAGGTTCAGAATGCAATACTTTAGTGTAGGACTTGTCTTTGTTCACTATTCAGAATGTGTGACATAGTTTTGAGATTAATTTCAGCAGTTCAGAAGAAATTACAAAATGTATTTTTTTTCTGACTCATTCCTTTCTTCTCTCTCCGTCCTTTCATACTGGGTGATACTCAGTCATGCATTCAGTGCTTAGAATTAAACACAGAGGTGAGCAAACATTAACATTGTCATAGTTCTCTCTTTCTGTTTCATTCTTCTGTGAAATGGAAGGTAAAGAGTCTTTTTTATATCATCTGTACGAAATTATTTATCTTCTATGCAACACATGCTAATTTCAGCATTGTAAAATAAGCCTGGCCTGTTTAATGAAGGGAAAGATGAATTTGCTGGATTGATTTAAAAGATGAAATGGAATTGCTGTTGAAATCATGCTTTGTTTTTTTTTTTTTCCAGATGTAATGCAACACACAGCAGTTCACAAGAAACATAATGGAAAAAGTCCCGTTGCCAAGTAGGTATTAGGATGTAATGTGGTCATGTTACCTATCTGAACTTCCATTTGTCAGTGCTTTGAGAGTATGTGTCCTTCTAGATTAAAGCTTGTTTTGGGGTTTTTGTTTGTTTGTGGTGGGGTGTTCTGGTCTTATTTTTATTATTTGGGAGGTTGCTATTAACTTAATCTCTATTAGAAAAATAGTTCTGAAGACTCTGTTTCTAAATCTGTAAGTCAAGGTCATTTGGATATCAGTACTTTGCCAAATTTTGTGAATCTTTACTATTTGAATTGATGTTTTGATTTGTGTTTGTAAGATGAGTAGCATAAATCTGTATGGCATGTATTTTTCATATGTGCACACACCCCCATGCTTATCCTGAAAATTTCCAGTTCTGTTGATTTGAAGCTTAAGTAACCTCAAAAAGGACCTTCTGGCAGAGAGGTAGTCTATTCTTGCACTTGCTTACTGGCAAATGCATGCACACCTTGCTGGTTTGTGTCCATTGTAAGCAGAAGCAGTTCTTAACCAAATTAGTTTATATATGCTTTCAGACCCCTGAAGTACTTAATTTGAATTCACTCATTAATGTATTTTGATCAAAAACTTTGGATATGTTTGCACATAGTTGTGCAATAATTCAACTAAATTAAGGGAAAGAAATGGATACAGAATTTATTGTGATTTACAATTTTCGGTGTTGATTTATCTGTAAAAGATATTTATCTTGTGGTGAAAATTTACCTGGAATTCCAATAATTAGAATATAAAAATAGCACAGAACAGTGTTGGTTAAGGTCCACAGATCTTTAACAGACAAAATTCTTGTGAACTCACCAAAAGACAGCTTAGTGGTTTGTGTGTCTTTTGGTTTTTAACTGTCCTAATTTCAACTCAAGAAGAAAGTGTCATCTTGACAAAATCTGTGATTACACTAGCAGATATACAGCCTACTACAAAGTCATCAGTGCAGGATCCAAATTTAGTAACTTATAGTTATTAATAAAATCATCTTTTTCTTATTCATTGTATAGTGAATTACACTAAGGCTGACTGTAGTTTAGGATCTATCTTTCAGGTAGGAAAGAGGGGGATGGACCTTTCCATAAAGTTCTGTGAAAGAAACTCCTTTAACTAACTATTATTTTCTGTTTATCTTAGAGGGGGAAATGTGTTTACTCCTTTACTTCTGGAGGTCTGTTACTCCTGTCCTGTTTGCTTTATGTCTGTCATCTTAAAATCTGTGCCTGTTGTATATGGGTTGTTAAGAAATGGCACTGAATGAAACTTTTGCTTTGAATATGCACAAAGCTGTTTAGTGTCACAAGCAGTTCATCTCAAATAGCATTGGTACACTGTGCATCTGCCTACTTCTTGTTTTGATTCAGTATTGCAGCCTTGCTCTTGAAAAGTCCAAAAATTTACTGGTAGGAATGAGATCACACATACAAAATCAAAACTTTAGTAGTATCACAGTTTCCATGAAATGACTGCAAATTTAGCAGTGAAATCATTTACCTCCACTTGGCAGAAGTATCTAAAGTGACCTTGCTTCTATCTTTGCGATCAGGGGCTTATGTCTGTCTTTTGGGACCTGCTTGGATTCTTATAATTTTCTTAATTTTTTTATATCTATATCTATATATATATACTCTGCGTGTATATATTAAGTAGTTTGAGCACTTACTCACAGAGGTATTTGGTAAGTAGCTACTGGAACTTCAGCATGTCTGGTGCTTTCAAGTGAGCTGGATTTCTGCCATGATGGGAACTGAGTAATATTTCATATTGCAGTAACCTCCATGAAGCAGCTTGCCAACAGCCCTGAATTAAAAAGCACTTTCAATTATCAGCATAAGCATTTAGATAAGAATTTTAAAGTGTTAGCTTCTTTTTTCTTTTTTACTTTTGCATCCAGCCAGCAGTAAGGCATGATTTTGTATGAGACACGAAAATGTTATAGGTCCTTCTGTCCTACTGACTCTGTCAGAACCCTGACTTTTTTCAGCAGCTTTTGTTGACCAGTGGTGTCAGACCTAGTTAAATATTGCTTCTGACTGGCTGCTGTACAGCAAAGCTTCAGTGGAAATCATTATAAAGTCCAAAGTAAATGCCAAATACAACTCCCCTCTCCCAGCACTACTCAAAACTAGCATTCCTGAAGGTAAAAATGCAAAGCAAGATTACTATTTTGAAACTGAAACAAACACAGCTGCAGTATGATCTGTAGTAACCATGTGCTCCTTTTCTTAGATATCTGATGAATTCTGAAATAGGGATTACAAAATAATTCCAGTTTTGTCATTAATGATAGGGAAGAAAGAAGATGAATTTGGAATACATTTCTATCTGGAAAAATGTCCACACGTCTGGTATGAAAACAGCAAAATTTTTGTGTGTAGAAATATCCAAGGAAGCTCTTCCCTCAATTACTGTTTTCTACAAATTCTGTTGCTCTGAATTTTACATAAAATTATTGTAGAGAAAAGTAAAAGGAGCTCCAGTTATGGTCAGATCATGAGTACAACTTCAGAGCACAAGAACTGCTATAATTTACATCTTTTAAATCTCTTGAAAATTTCTAGGGTTTTCTGAAAGCAGAATTTCCCAACATGATGCAAAACACATATGTTGATAAGAAAAGCCGTCAGGTTTGTTCACATCAACATAACTTTTGGGGCATTTTATTTTTCATTTCAGCAGCACAAGCAGTGCAAAATGTTCTTCACTGGATAGCCTTAACATGCAGCACTCAGAGCAGAATGGGGTAATGGACTGGAGAAGGAAAAGCTGTATTGTCCAGCAGCACCCAGAGCACTGTACTAACCTACTTGACCAGGTGTGTTGCTGTGTTTTCTTCAAAACCATATTCTGAGACACTTGAAAAGACTGTGCACTACACATGATGAGATTTAGCTTTAAAAGATGAGAAGTCCTCCTAAAATTGTCCAAAATAAGTGTTGGAGTTGCTACTGACTTACCTTGGTTAGAAAACCCCTCATAATTCCTTACCACTGTCTCAGAAATATTTTGTTTAGGAATTTGTAAATAAAATTTCCCAGCAGAATATTAATAATCAGAAAAGTCTAATGTTAGTTTCTAATCAGGCACTTTCCTGTTACTGTAGCATTGTCATCAGAGAGGATGCCAGAACGCTCGGGCAATTTCTGTTATTGCAAGGAACAAACTAGAAACTGTATTAGTAGCTAAACTGTATTAATGCTACAGTAGGTACAACAGGTTAAACATATTCTTTTTATCTTACCTGCATTATTTAAGTACTAATCTTTGAAAAAAAAGTTAATAGTTGGATGCATATACACTTTCTGTGAGATTTGTGTCTCTTCAATGCTCCATCTCAGTGTGATTATAGGTAGGCAGAATAATTATTTATAAATAAAATGGTCTATTACTGAAATTGGGGGAAGGAAGGTTGCACACTGCTTATATATGAAAAACCCAGAATGTTAGAATTGCTTGATACTATTCTTATTTATGTTTGGAATTTGGTTATTGATTGTCATGTGTGGAATAGCAAGCCAAACAAAAACAGTTTCCTTATTTCGTAAAGCAGGGTAATGAATTGAGGTTGGCTTCTAAACATGAAATGGTAGTGTCCTAGGTTTCCCTCCAAATTTGTCCCAAACTAGGACAGGTAAGCTGCATCAAAGCTTGAAATACTGCAAGCTTGAAGCAAGAAAAAAGTTAATTTACTAGAGCAGAGGAAGAGCTATTTAAATTAAGTCCAGATACAGTGATTTGGATGGAGATTATTTCAGATAATTTTCATATTTCAGATAATTTTCATAAATTCTACTTCCTTGCCAAATGTGAATTGTTAATAACAGCTAGTAATAGGTTCTATGTTTTTTCTTATGTGCTTGTGTGTTGTATTCTAGAGTTTACTTTAGCAGCTTAAACCTCTAGTTTAAGGCTAGATACCTGCTTGTCACTATGTAGAAATAATTCATCACATCCCCAACTATCAAAGAATTCAATTTATATCAACAAATTTTGTAGCTCCTTAAGCCTGATGATTGGCCTTTTTAGCAGGTATGTGATGAAACACATTTCATTTTACCCTCTGGAGGAAGAACAGCATGCAAACATTAATTCGATTGATATCTCTGGCATATTTGCAAGTAGTAATTTGCTGAGTGTTTTGCTGATACTGGCATAAACACAAGACATGGTGCATTATTTTACAGGGTCAGATGCACTGAACAAGTGGTTGTTTGGGTGGTTATAGCACTTGTGAGCACACTAATCTTGGGCTTGTGGACCTACCGGTCTAGAAGGGGTGTCTGCTTGGCTTTCATAACACAAATGCTGTTGTTTGACTGGTGTCTTTGTATTTTCTGTCTAGCATGCAGTGGAAAAACGAACTCTGTCTACAGTAAGCAAGAAGAAAGGAAAGCCACAGCTGGAAAAGTAGGTTTCCAATGTAACCAGTAATCCAGAAAGGAAGTGTAATGCATTCACTCTGGTAAACAGAGTCTGCAGTCAATTGGGTGCTTTCATTTGCTATGATGGAACAAGAGCTGGCATAGTATGAGGCTAGGCTACATAAAAATCCTTATTTTATATTCTGTGAAGAAGTAACTTGAGAAATAGAATTTAAGTGAATGCATTCATTCCTCAAAATATCACTTGGCATTTAACAAAAAGATAGAGTGGAAGTATGTTCTTAACCAATACTAAATAGCCTTTTTCCCTTCATATTTATTTGAAAGTTAAAAGGTGTAAAGCTGTCCAGAATATACTGAAAATCAAATGAGGGTTGCTGGCAACCTTTAACATTATGAAGTGGGTGGTAACTGGCTGAAGCATCTTATTGAAGATAATTTGCACATCAGAGGGCTTCAGAATTTCCTGCAGGCTACACAACTCTGCGCTCTGTGAAAGTACTTCCACTCTTACCTAACACTTGGCCTACTTCCAAGTTTCTGTCATTTTTTTACTCTGTACCCAGATGCTAGACTGGTATAGGGCTGCATTACACACAGCAGCTTTCAAAAATTACTTTACTGTCTGCTGTACCATTTCCTTTTTGGTGTCTTTTCTTTTAAAGATCTTTTTTCATAGTGTTTAGTAACACTGCTTGCAGCTTAGGTCCTGGTATATTGCACCAGCAACCTCTATTTAATTGTTTATTATTTAAATTTGTTGTTACATCTATTAAATACACATTTCTGGCCTGGAGTCACTGCCTTTGTCTCCAGTGGCATTCCATGTTCATTCATGGTTGGTTATTTGTGCTCATGCATTTGCAAAAAAGCCATGAAATTATTTACACAGGGAGAAAGCAAAGAAAACTGACTGCAGGTTGACTAACAGGAGCAATGGAGTTCGAGTTGCAGCATCACAGCACATCCGTACTGGGACAGCGAAAGGTAAGGTGCTTTTTCCAAAGCTGTTAGTAAGTAACAGCACTTGCAGCTGATTTATTTGAGAGGTCTTCTGTAAACTGGAAAGCACAAGTCTGAAAAATGTTCTGTGCAAGTCAGTATATTGGCAGTCTAATTTGTGCTTTGACTTGCTGTATAGAACATGCTAGACTCAGTCTTCGGTATCCAGTTGCTTGGGGTGTGTCTCTGTGCATAGGTGGCAAAACACTAGTGAAGTCTGCATAAGCTGGCTTATGGGGTGGAGTAATTGCACAAACAGCTACTGTTGGGCTACTTCCATATGAAATTAACAGTCTGTGTGTGTGGAGATGGAGCATCTTGCCTTTAGTGTTCTCTTTGGAGCTTACTAGTTTCTTCATCTATTGTGTAATGGCCCACGATGAACCTGTATAAAACCAGTGGTGTGAACTATTGATGAACTGTAGTGTTTAAACCAAGTGACCCATTGAGCTACAACACAGAACTGTGTATGCTGCCCTAGCAGGGCTTTCAGGTTAGCGTAATCCTAAATGTAGTGTCTAGACCAAGACTTATGTACATCAGTCAGTTGTAAGACAAAATTATATATTTGTTACTTTAGTAAACTGAGTCTCCAAGCTTTATTACAAACTTCTGAAGGTCTGTGCTACCCATTGACTTCGTCATCTTGATGCTTTCTGAATTCCCCATATCAGTTGTGACCTTGCCCCTCTTGACAGAAGGTTGACAAAGTCTGCCTTTTTCTACACCGCCTAATTGGCATAAGTGTTGAAAGGACTCTTAAAAGTGCCTTGCCTTTCTGTTGCTTCCGCTTGTGATACAGTGTTGATTTAAGCTTTCCTTCTTTCTTCTCACCTCTTCTTACCTTGGAGAGTTCCAGCTGGATTACGTTCTGAATTATTGATGTGTTTTATGGGCACGTGTTTTTATCTTCTACAAACAGCATTTGACTAAAAATTTTAAGAATTCACTGTTCACAAACTTAGCAAAACTAGAACAATTTTGGAGAGCTGTAGTTAAGGACCGTTAGCCAGAGAACATACTCTACAGCAGAGCTCTGCTACGTGCGTTTCTGACTGATTACTGTTTTTGTTGTCAGACAAAGTCCATTCTGCTTTTATGAACTGACAATGACTTTGGGAGGTGAAGCAATGGTGCATAAGGGGAGACCATATCACTCTCTACAACCACCTCAAAGGAGGGTGTAGCTAGGTTGGGGGTTAGTCTCTTCTCCCAGGCAACCAGCAACAGGATGAGGGGACAGAGTCTTAAGTTGTGCCAGGGTAGTTTAGGCTAGACATTAGAAAAAAATTCATCCCAGAAAGAATGATTGGGCATTGGAAAGAGCTGCCCAGGGAATTGGTGGAGTTACCATCCCTGGAGGTGTCTAAAAAAGGACTGGATATGTGGCACTTGGTGCCATGGTTCAGTTGGTAAGGTGGTGTTAGGTTGGACTTGATGATCTCAGAGGTCTTTTCCAACCTAGTTGATTCTCTGAAAAGGTGGTTTCCAGCAAACGAGTGTCCCGTGATCCATTCAGAATTTAGAAAACAATTTGCCACTTTTTCAGTTCACCTCTTTTTCTTTAAATGGGATTTGTTGATAGAGTTTGGTTAAAGCCTGTTCTAGAAGAGTGAGTTGTGAAGTGGTGCATTGTTTTGACATGTCCTGCTGAGTTAGCTTTCTGCCTGTGCTGCTGGTGTCACCCAGAGGTGATCCACTCAGAGGAAATCAGTGTTGTAGTACAGTCTGGTATAAACATCACAGGAATCATTCAGGATCATGATTCTTTCCACTGCTTTGCATAAATAACAATTTTCAGTATCACCCTCTTTAACACCAGGGATTCACTCATCACAGATTTAGGGATGAGACCAATGCTGAGAATGGAAATGATAGGAATATAGGGGACAGATGCAGTTAAGTAGGAACAGACAAAAATCTCAACTAGTGTGAGAAAACCAGAATAACCTCACTTCCATATACTGGGATCAAAAATAAAACTGACAACTTTTATTTTTAGATCTGAATTTGGATGCTGGATCTGGTCATGACACATGTGGAGAAACATCCTCTGAAAGTTACAGTTCTCCTTCTAGTCCACGACATGATGGGCGGGAAAGCTTTGATAGTGAAGAAGAAAAAGACAGAGGTTGTATTTATGGAGAGTGTGCATGAATGCCTGTATTCTTAGACTAATCTCTTTCTTGCATTTATTTTAGTTTGTTTTTCAGTTTGATTAGGTACTTTGTTTTCTGAATTAGTCACAGAATACATTTTTCTTTCTGGGTTTCATGACTGGGTGGTTTGAGAGCTTCTAGCACTGTTTAAATACCACTGAGTTTTAGGTTACTAAACATATGTCATAATTTTTTGGCCTCAGTGATGTAGCTCTCTTGAGAAATTTCCACAGTACAGTAATACGAAAAACTTTGGCATGAAAGGGCCTGGGTTTATATGAAATTATGTGTGGTATGTCCGGGAGCTCTGTCTTTTTGTGCTGACAGTTTGCCACTCCTTCCAAATTTAAATAGGCTGTGTTAGTATCTTTCTAGGCAGATGCAAATTCCTAATTCACTGTGTCCTACTCTTCACATTTGCAGATATACACAAGTCAAAGACACAGTAGCTAGTTGGGCAGGTGGATATCGGCAAGTCATGAAGATGGACCTAGCTTAATTTGGATGAATGAAAAGAATCGCAAAGTAGTCACAGTTTGGGAAGACATAACTATCATTCATGTCATCAAAATCAATAGGTTTTATATGGGTAAATGAGTCCAGGGCATGATTCTCTGTTGCTTGAGATTCATTCTTCTGACAAATGCTTTTGTCCCCACAGATACAGACAGCAATTCTGAGGACTCTGGGAATCAAAATACAACCAGGTTTACAGGCTACAGTGCTGTCAGTTCATCAAATATGAACAAATCATCTGCTCAGATGTCTTCAGTGAATAATGAAAATGGGAGCCTTTCAGAAGATCCTTTGAATGCAAAGTTTCAGCATATTTCTTTCATGCCTGCCTTACACTGTGTGATGCACAGCGCTGCCCAAAAGCCTGAAGCAGTTGTCCCGCCACCCATATCTGCAGATGGTAAAACCATGGGAATGCTGGTTACCACACCTGTCGCTGTCTCACCAGTGAGAGAGTCTGCGAATTCCCCTCCTGCGGGAATGGGCCCAGTGACCTCTGGTGAACCTGAGAAACGCCTTGAGCTGATGGCTTCCCCTTTGCCAGTCCCATCCTCTTTCCTACCACATTCTGTCCAGCCTGGTAGCCCTGCTTTGCATTTGGCAATACATAGGTTGAAAATCCCCTCTCCACAGGGATCATCAGAAAGTTGCACAGTTAATGGACCACAGCAGCCAACAGCAAACTTAAGTATTGGATCACCAAATACTGCCTTTATCCCAGTCCACAATCCAGGTAGTTTCCCAGGATCCCCAGTTCCTACTACAGATCCCATCACAAAACCTGCATCCCAGGTGGTAGGACTGAATCAAATGGTGCCTCACATTGAGGGAAACCCAGGAGCAATCCCTCAGCCTACCAATCTCAAGGTAGTTCTTCCAGCAGCTGGTCTCTCCACAGCAGCACCGCCACCTCCACCAGCTTCGTATGCTGTGCCAGGCAGCCCTCATGCCACCAATGTGTTGCCCAACCAGAATACAAATGTGCTGAGCACTGGAGCGACTTCCTCACCACCTCAGTCCGCTGGCCTTGGTGTTGGTCAGGTCCAGTCCACTGTTCCTCCTGCAATCCCAACACACACGCCAGGCCCTGCCCCCAGCCCGAGCCCCGCGCTAACACACAGCACTGCACAGAGTGACAGCACATCCTACATAAATGCTGTTGGGAATAATAACACTAACGGGACAATGTTACCTCCACAGCAGTTGGGATCTGGCCCTTGCGGTTCTTGTGGACGTAGGTGTAGCTGTGGGACCAATGGCAGCCTTCAGATTAATAGCTATTTTTATCATAACCCACTTCACGGACAAGTCTACAGAGTCCCATCTTTCTTCACTCTGCCATCACTTTGCAATGGCAGCTACCTCAATCAAGCACATCAAAGCAATGGAACACAACTTCCGTTCTTCCTGCCTCAGTCTCCGTATGCAAATGGGCTTATGCATGACCCAGTGATGGGGAGCCAAGCCAACTATGGTATGCAGCAGATGGCAGGATTTGGGAGGTTCTATCCTGTATATCCAGCACCTAACGTAGTTGCCAACACAAATGGGTCGGGACCCAAGAAGAATGGGAACGTTTCATGTTACAATTGTGGTGTAAGTGGACACTATGCGCAGGACTGTAAGCAGTCATCCATGGAGGCCAGTCAACAAGGTAATCATGATAACTCCCAGCGGACTTGCTTTTGAGTTTAGCAGTTTCTCTTTACCTTTCTGAATGTGCTGTTTCTGGTCTTGCAGAAAGGTGTGCGTGCGTGTGTATGTTTCGTGTAAATGGTTGTGCACTAGTGACCTGCTCTAAAACTGCAAAGTATCCTATCTCTGCCTGAAAATCTTGTAGAACAGTGCGAGGGAACAGGGTTCACAGTGTGAAGTTGAAAATGGCTGTGATTCAGAGCTGGAAAGTCAAATGATACCAGTCCTAAATTGTCATTCTTTTTTCACCGGTTTGTTTTTGGCATTATGTTGAGACTTGCATGTTGTTTCAACTGTCCCGTTCCCATTCAGTGGGGTGCTTTTTGAGAGAATTCATTGGCAAAAAGTGAAAGACACCAATTACTGTGTATGATATGACTTTGGATTCCTAAAACTTCTGAGAATTGAAAGAAAAACCAATAGACTGGCCATTTGATATTTTAAGTTTTCTAGGGCTTACCTTTGCACAATCAGTCATCCTTCTGTGCCCCCCGTCATGCAATACCTTTAACTTTTCAGACAAGTTGCAGCAAAAAGGCAGAAACTGATTGGAACTAAATATAAAAGGAATAGCTTCCATTTCTCTCTCCATCCAGAAGAATGGGGAAAAAATGCAGGGTTTGCATCGAGCACGAGCTATTTTTGATTCCTGCCCTTGTTCCCATTCTGACTTTAGTAGTTTTATTGGACTGGAACAGGAAAGATGAACCTTGATGGGGACCATCTTTTCATTTTTCCAGTAGAGCTCAAGTCCTATATCTACATTCTATATCTTTTTTTTTTATACTTACAGTTCTAGCAAGAGGATGAAAGAAAATAGGATAAAGTCTGAGGACCTACTTTAAAAGGACTGGAGGATTGATAGTGCCTTTTGAAGAGCATGTCCATTTTGATACCTTGTAGTGGTTTTGTAATCCATTTTAATTGTGAGCAGTGACTTAGTAGTTCTCTTTCCTGTTTTAGGCACTTACAGACTGAGATACGCACCTCCCCCTCCCCCTTCCAATGATACCTTGGATTCTGCAGACTGAAACAAGTAAACATTGCCTACTTAAAGTGAAGCTTGGGAAATTGGGGGAAAGTGTGTGGGGGAGGGGGAGGTTGGTCTTGTGTTTTGGGACATTCCCGGTTTTATATTCTTTTGGAATTTTTCATTGCTTTTGCACCTCTGTTCCGTACAAAAGAAGAAAGCTGAGTCCCTGGTCTCCTCCTGGTTCTACAAGAGGCTTGCGTAATGCATGTAATTCACACACACAGCCAAACAATCAGACAGAGCATTCGAGCCATGCTTTTGCACGGAAGACTTGAGACATGTGCAATGTTTACTGCAGTTTTAAAAAAAAATAATTCCTCTGACCTCTGACATCACTGGTGGAGCAGCCATATGGTGAAAGAAGAAACTTGGTCATGTTCCCCACCACAATCTTCTTCCCTCCCTCCCTGTTCTCCTTATGCTGCTGTTTTCTTTTTTTCCCTGGTTGTCCACGTGGATTCGTTGGACTTGCATGAGTGTTTAGCAGTTCATACAGCCCTGCCCGTACTCCAAATTTAATGCTCATGCATTGAAGGGAGATGTTCAAACATCCTGTTAGCAGAGTCCAAAGGAAAACATGATACTGTTTGTGTACTATACCTGATAATAATACAGATACGCAGCTCTTGAGAGGCCCAAACAAATGACAATACATAGAGCAGGAAGGGGCTGAAACTGTGGACTGGAACAGATTTAGAAAAATGAACGAGCTTAAATTGACAGATTTTTCTTCCCTTGTAGCTTTTTAGCCTGTATGTTCAGCAACAAAGGTGAAAAAAATGGTATGAATGTTGTACTCAGTGTGTTTGCATTTGTAATGAAAGTTGACAGCATTTTTTCCTTTTTTAAGGCTATTCTACATCGTGTCAACACAGAATGAACATTACTTGATTAAATATTTTTTTCCTAAACTATTACAGTGTTGCATTGTACTTAGAATGTAAATGTTTTATTTCAAACTGAACAAAAGCTATGGTTTTCTACAAAATAGTCAGGTATTAGTATTAGAACCTGTCTACCAAATAGAAAAGTCACTATTTTATAACAATTTACCACTATGCGTAATTACGGTATAATGTGAAAGACTGAAATGAGTGTTAAGATGGTATTAAACATGTCAGTATCATGAGTAAGTAAGTTTAATGCTGCTGTATTTTTTATTTTATTTTTAAAAGCCAATATATGTACTAAATTGCTTCCAGGTAATATTTGATTTCCTAAAGTGCACTGAGGTTATCTGGAAGACGAGCGTGTTTTTTGACTGCTGCATTCAACACCGATGAACAACTACCACTGTATATCCATAGGGTTTGGCATTCCTCACAGTTCATGGCAGAAATGTTTTTTCTTAAAATCAGACCCAGTGTCCGGTAGAGGGATGAAATAAAAATCAGTCTTTGGTTCAGCCATCTAATAAATTGCTAAACAAACAAAAAACTTGAAGAAAAAAAAAAAGCTTGATTACTACATTTCTTCATAGGTAGCATTTATATTTATAGCACCAGTGTACATTTTGAAACTTTTTTCTTGGGGTGGGGGGGGAAGGGGAGGGAGGTAGATGAAAGCTTTAATTTAAAAAAAAAAAAAAAAAGTTTAAGTAGTAAATGAAAATTATTTTGATTAAAATTTTTATTTGATCTGGGTATTTTTGGACCACTTGAAATGAATGAACTGCGTTTGAGTTGAAGTGAGGGTGTTAAACCACCAATGGACTTGTATTGTGAATTACCTGCCAGTTGTACTTTATGGAACTTATTTTATGATTTAAAATACTGTACTGTAAATAGGAGGTATGTTACCTTCTCTTTATTTGTATGTTTACCATATACTTTGATATTTGAAATGTACTGGAAAGGTCACTTATATTTCTAGAAGAGATTGGATTTTATGCAACCTTTTTCCTTGAATTAACAGCAATAAAAAAAAAAAGAAAAAAAGTGCCTGTGTGCATGTATTGTCCTTTATCACTGAGAATGATGAATTGATGAATCACTGCTGCTGGGTATTGGGATGGGATCATGGAGGATTTTGGCAAGCTACCATTTTGGTTGGAATTTGTCACTTTTGAGACAAAGCCAAGAGTATTTGGCTTAATCTGAGGTCAGTCTTGTGTCTGAAGTCAAGATACTGTATCTTGATTTAAATTTCTTTAAGATACAGTAGATCTCCTGGTAGAAACAGGTCCTGCTTGTGTGATAGACCCAGGACTTGGACCTCAGCTCTTTCAGAACAGGTAAGCCTATCCTGACCTGATGGCTCCTGGATTTGGGCTAAAAGCCAGGTTAAACTTGAGGTTTTTTGGGTTTTTGTTTGTTTTTCACTGCCATCCATATAATGTGTGTCCTAGTCAGGTAGTTCCCCCAGAAAGTGAGATCTTCTATTTTCAAAATAGATGGGAGGGCAACAGGAGTTGCCAGGTGTAGGAAGGAAGCTTAGAAAAGTTTGCCTGATTGCAGGGCAGTTGAAGGGTCTGATAGGAGCGTAGTGTCTGGATGTGCTTGGGTTGTACTTGGGAAGAGAAGGGAACTGAGGACTCTCATCTCACTCTGCTGTAAAGGCAGTTCTTCTAATTCCTACTGCTTAGCTGCAGCTTATCTATGGAGCTAAGGACCACAGACTATCTTGGATTTTTATCCCAGATTACTCCCCAGAACAACCTACTTCTGGAGAAACCAGTTAAGGTGATGAGGAGGCTGAGAGTTGCCCATGAGCCCAGTTTCTCTGTTTCAAGCAATTCCCCTAATTGTGGTGGGGTATTGAACCCAGGAGTCACACAGACACTATCACACAGCTTCCATTGCTGCAAGTGCCCTGTGTCCCTTCCCTGGACACAAGGGAGTGCAAACACCCGTCCAAGGAGATTGTAAATTGTGATACTACTCTGAAAATGCCATCTGCTACTTACGGTGCCATCTCGAGTTGCTGGTACACTCGTTTGCCTCTGTGCTGCAAGCAGCCCTGACTTTGTCAGATCCTGGCTGGACTCAATCCAGAAGTGTAAAAATGCATACCCTGTGGCACAGCAAAGAGCAGAAACAGCTCATGCTTCTGGTGCTTGATTTGCTGGAGAGCTGACAGCACTCATACCTGGCTGTTCTCTCCGGCTGCACCACTGCTGTCTCTGCAGTCAGGTTTCACTCCAGCTGCAGCTCCAGACATTCTCTCTCCCACTGAGTGGCTTGGAAGCTGCTGAATTCCCTAAAGATAAATGAGAAAATCCCACTATCTGGTTGGCCTGAGCAGCTATCCAGGCTGTCCAGGTGTGACTCCTGAGTAACTGCACTGCTCCTGGTTTGCAGTCCTGCTCTGGGTTGGAACCATTTGGTTCCTAAAGCTGGAAGAATGAATGGATGAGGCAGGCGTGGGGAGGATTGGAAGGAGGGAGCTCAAGGGAGTGCGATCATGCATGCTGCTTGCTGTGGCTGAACAGATGGCCTCGTTTTCCCAGCTCAGTGACCTTAAGGTGGCAGGGATGGCCTAGTGCCTAGGTCTTGGCTTAGCTGATTCTACTGGAGAGGTGAAGGAACAGAGTGTCCCTGTGTTGTGCCAAGGCAGAGGGGAAGTAAAAAGGTGGGGAAAGGTACATTGAGAACTGCAGAACTTGACCAGTGCTAAGCTACTTCAGTTTTAGAGAGGTGGAAGTACAATTGTAGTGAGTTTCAGCTTTGGTCATGGTGTAAGCATCTGGAGGTGTGCTGGCCAGGGCCTCCTGAGGCTGCTCTCCTGAAATAAGTTTGCTTAAATTCTGTGCGCACATAAAAGCAGCTTTGGCAACAGAGCTTCCTACTCAGGGCTGGTAACTGTGGCTGCTGGAGTCAGGCACAAAATATATAAAGGCCACGTGGACTGCCCTTATGCTTGGGGAGAAGGAGAAGTGTCCTAAAGGCACAGTCATGAGTTTATACTATAGCTCAAGTGCTGTCTCAGTTTTGTGGAACTAACCTATAGTCCTGTGCTCCTTGCATGAGGGAGGAAGGAAAAGCACATCTCAGAGCATTATGCCAGGGGAGCACACTGCCTCCCTGCCCATGGCTGCATTCCTTGACCACTGATTGGAGTAGAGAACCAGAGTTCTCATTTTGGACCAGCTTTTTGAGCTGACAGCAACAGACAGTGCCAAATTGAACTGTACATTGTGGTGGATTAGAGATCAGAATGTATGAACACCTGTATTTGGTCAGGCTGAAAGGCCACCTATGCCTGCAGCATCTCACCAGCATTGATCAGTAGCAGATATTTCAGAAGAAAGTACTTCTAATACAAAAGAAAGAGAAATACAAGTCGTAATTATTGCAAACACGTTGCCTAGCAAAGTAACGAGTGTCAGGTTCATCCTCACAATAGGTGGCAGCATAACTCCACCAGTGGAATATGTGGGAACTTCTGAGGTACCACTCAAGATCAAAGAAATCACAGAACTTTCCTAATTGGAAGGGCCCTACAGGGATCATCGAGTCCAGCTCTCAAGTAATCAAACCCACGACCTTGATGTTATTGGCACCATGCTTCAACAACTGAGGTAATCTCAGATCCTTCAGTTTAGCTTGGTTTTAGCATCTCCGTGCCATCTAAGTAAGCTTTGACTTGTGATTGTGTAATGCTTCTTTCTGCTGAGTTTTCTCAGGTTTATATATTTTCTCACATGATGAGCATACTATTCATTGCCTACCAAAAAAATTAGCATTGTAATGTGTGGCCAGTGGGTTGAGGGAGGTGATTCTCCCCCTCTAGTCCTCTGTGGTGAGACCCCAACTGGAGTACTGTGTCCAGCTCTGGGACAGCTCTTTAACAGAAGAAGGACATGGACCTGCTGGAGTGAATCCAGAGAAGGGCTATGAAAGAAGATCAGAGGGCTGAAGCGCTTCTCCTGTGAGGAAAGGCTGGAAAAGCTGGGGGTGTTCAGCCTGGAGAAAAGAAGGCTTTGGGGAGACCTTATTGTGGCCTCTGATACTTAAACAGTGTCTACCAGGAAGGTGGTTTTAAACTAAAAGAAGGATGATTTAGATTAGATATTAGGAAGAAAGTCTTTACTGTGTGGGTGGTAAAACAATGGCATGGCATGCCCAGAGAGGAGGTAGGTGCCCCATGGCAGGAAACATTTGATGTCAGGTTGGATGGGGCTCTGAGCAACCTGGTCTAGTGAAAGGCGTCCCTGCTCATTGCAGGGAGGTTGGATAAGATGTTCTTTAAAGGTCCTTTTCAAACCAGAGCTAAAATATCCCAGGTGTCATAATGAATATTGAAGACCCAGAGAATTGCAGCCAGGTATGAAACCTGTGTCTTAAGAACTACTGAGGATTAAAATGGTTCTAGATACTTGCATTCATACAATGAGGAATGCTTTCTGAGCACTGTGGAGCTTTTTTTTTTTTTTTTTTTTTTTTTTTTTTTTTTTTTTGAAATTTTTTTTTGGGGTTTTGACATTTTTTTTTTTTTTTTTTTGAGAATAATTCCTGAGGCAGTCTGTAATGTCTTACTTCTCTCTCTCTACTTAGCCTGAAGGTCCACAGATCAGACATTTATCTGGAATATCTCATGCTTGGGAACATTTTGCCCAAGAGACAGAACATAATAAAACTATTATTTTTAATATTGATATGTGTTCCTTGACTGGTGTCCAGGGTCACTGTTATATGAATGAGTCAATAACACAAGGTACAAAAGCACAAGCTGAAAAAAACTGCTGAAGTTGGTAAAAGGAAAGCTGTATCTTAACCATTTCCTTTGATCTAAAATGTCCATTTTTTATTGACTTCTAAAGTATGTTTTTTTCCTGAGGCAGAGGATGTTGAAGACAGATACAAAGATAAGAATTAACTCCTACCAATGCTCATTGGTGTAACTATGGAAATGTGGGGATTGTTGCTTTAGAAATCTACTTGCTACTTACCTTTGGTATTAAAATACTGCTCAGGAACTTCTTAGAAAAAACATTATATGATACATAATAAAATATAATTTATTAATAATACATTACATTAAAATAGTCTTATTCTACATTGTAGTTTGATGCCATTTCAACAGCTTCAGATTTTTTTCTTGTTTTGACTGAAACTAATATTTGAAACTGATGGCATGTCTAGGCTGAGTAAATATAACATATAAAAGTAATTGTGTTGCTATCAGAATGCTCCTTTCCTTTCTTTAAAATATTTTTTACAGGATATGCACATGCCCCAGCAAAAGAGCAGACAGCTTAGCAGTGGCAAGACTTCCAGATGAAAACATCATGGGACTTATTTTAATTGCTCCTTAAAGACCAGATTGGCTCTGAGGTACATCTTGACAAGGACTCCTGGGTATTAGAAACCAGGCATGTAAATCTCTCAGCATACAAAATAAAGATCACAGATGAGAAGAGCAGTAACATGAGGAGAGCAGGGGAAAGCAACGGCTGCACAAAAAGAAAAAATAAGAAGAGGCATTGGGGCAAGACAATTTCCACACATCACTTGATTTCTTACGGCAGCTCAGATCAATTTCATAGCACAGAACTTCAAAGAGCAACTCCATCAATTTGGTACAAAAGCAGCTGAATTCTGCATGTCACCACAGTGCAGTTGACCAGATCAGACACATAATGGAGGAGATGGGCCCTTCCAGCAATCTGCATAGGGCTGAGTTATGTGGACATGGGACAGACTAGAACAATACATTCAAAACCTTACAGTGTCCATAATTGCTGTGGCTACACAGAGCTAGCTAAGACACTCTTCTGGGTGTTGTCTCCCTTTGATTTGTTTTCCATGTCTCATTTAGTGTTTGCCTGGGGTTTTTTTCATCTCACTTTTGCCCTGGTTAGCCTTTCTAAGTCTCTTTCTCATGTGTGCTAAACCCATGCACATGATGAAGGTGTCAGAGACTGTAATGTTATGGTTTGTGGCTTAAACATTGTTATGAAGGACGTGGAAGGCCATTTGAAATGCTTTTATCTGTGATATGCAAACTCCCAAATGATAGTACAACTTGCTAATTCAAAATAAAATAACCAGTGCAAGGGGGTAGCTATCAGAGTCTGAGGCTGTGCCAGTACCTGCCATGGCAAAGGCAGCTAAATGGTAGCTGGGACTTTGCACTGCACACTGAAAACACATTTTTCTTCCTTTCTAAGGAAGGATATCTCATTTCTAGCATGGTCTTAGTTGGAGAAGGCAAAGAATGGCATGTTAACTCAGAGTTAGACTGGAAAGCAAATGTGCTTAGATACTGCACAACTAAGCTTGATTCCCAAAGGCTGTCATGCCTCCAGCACTACTGGGGAAAGCAGCTGCCCTGAGGTGACAAAGCTGTCACTTTGTCCAAGCCAGAGATGTCTAGCCAAGTTGCTAGAGACAGGATGCTCAGATGTTCCATTTCTGAAGCTTTTTCAGGCACCTGTATGGTCTGTGTTTTCATTTGCACAAACAGCCCCATCAGCAAAGAAAACAGAAGCAGGAGGTGGCTAGTTCTTCAGCAGGGACCATCTCAACCTGCATTTAGCTGGTGATCTGTCCTTACCTCCCTCCTCTTTCCAGAGAACCTGGGACCCCCTCGGGCAGGGGGATGCCATCTCCTGGCCAGTGGCAGGTGACATGCACAGCACTTCAGAGCAGGTTTTGATTTGCACGTGGGTGGGGGTGAGCATCCTGCAGCTCCTGCTGGCAGAGAAGTGGGTGCTGTGATCAGCAGCCATGGGGGGACCAGAATTGCTTGCTGGTGGTCTGTGCTGCAGAAGCTTCATTTACAAACTTCAGCTGTTTCTGCTTTTTTGATCTGTTTTAAAAGCACCTGGCCAGGGGTCTTGGGTCGAGCCAGCCTGATGTTTCCAATGGTGCATATAGCCAGAGTGCGGGCACCTAGAGAGTTTAATCATTTCTTTGGGCCCTTACTTTTTTTATTTCCCCAAAGTCACTTCTTATTAATGCCCTCAAGTTTCATCTTTCAACTATTCAGTTCACATCTTTAACTAGTTTTAGACAACTTCTATATTCAAAAGAGTAGTGCTTCAGGCTTTCTCAGTCAGAGGGGAGGCGATGGGAGCCCTCTCCCCTCCCCACTGGGCATTGTCACTCACCCTGTATTTTTCAGCCTTTTTTTGTTTGGAAATGTATCTAGTTTCCTTCTGAACTCTTTAAAGCTCCTTACTTCAATGACAGGCATGGGTAACACATTCCATATGCTCTCTTCCCTTTGGTCCGTGAGCTCTTCCCGTCTGTCTCTGATGGGGGGACATGCCAGGCTCCTCCTGTTGCCACTTAAAAGCTGGGAAGCACCCTTGGTCCTTTAATAAAATTAAACAAAATTAATTTTCCTTCAAACCCTCTCTCTCTCTCTCTCTCTCTCCCGCCGCACGCAGCCTCGCTTTGCTCTGCTTAGGTGTTTGCGTGTTGTGCCCTATTGTTCCACCCGTGCCAGGATATTATTTTTACAGCTGGCCGTGCCTTTGATACAAGGAAGCGTGAGAGTTTCGGGGCGGCAGAGGGAGGGATGGCGGGGGAGCCACCGCAGCTGCCTGAGCCGTCCCCGAGTGGGAGCGGCGCTGCACCGACCCCTGCGCAGAGCAGAGCCCCAGCGGGGCGGCTGCTCGGCGGCGGATGAGGGGAAAACAAGCCAAAGCTGATGCAAAAATTAACAGCTGGGCCTTGCGAGCACTAATAGGCTTTAAGGAGCCCGCCCAGCCTCTCCTGGGCCCAGCAGCCCCGGTTTAGCTCAGCCAGGAGCTTTGGTGCTGCTCTGTTGGTGCTGTCCTTGTGCCTCATCCCGGCTAAGTGCTGGCCAGGTCTCCCCAGGTGGGTCTCAGGCCCGTGTTTTGGGTGCTTCCCTCTCCTGCTGCTCCTCCCTAGGCCCCTGGGTGGTCCTTGGACCTGTCCCATTGCTGTTCTTGGTCTGGGACTGCTGCTGGGCCTGCATCCAGCTGCTGGCTCTGGGGGGGCTGGGGTCCCTCTCCCTCGTGGGCCAGCCTTGCTGTCCTGCGTCCCCCTGGCAAGCGTCTCTTCATCTTCGGAAGGGTGAGGTCCCTTCTGCAACGTGCTGTCTTAAAAGCCCTCCCAGGTAAGAAATGGTTTCCTTCTTACTGGTTCTGTATTGGCTGTGGACTGAAAAGCGGCAGGTGGCAAACAGAGATGGAGGTCACCCAGTGTGCAGAGGGCAGAACACAGCTGGGGAGAGGGAAGAAAAGATGGCAAGACTCAGACTAAAATGTAGCTAATAGAGTCACTAAATATTATTTAAGGCTGGCTCAGGTTCAAATTCAGTCCCAGTTACTCTGGAACTGATTTCTGTCACGCAACAAATGGAGAGCCAAAGGAACCTGGTGCTGGCAGAGCCGGCTGGGGCCCTCCAGCAGAGCTTTGTAGCCACATTTCTACACGAGTGTTTTTGCAGCAGTGCAGAAGCCATCAAACTGTGTGGTTATGGATTTCACTGCTCACTTGAGACCTATTAAATAAGGTATTACATCGTGTGCCTGAGGCAGCAGGGACAGGTGAAAGAGGGCAGATTTGACATCAGACTGCAGTTGCCTTATCAAAGAAAGAAAACAGATTTCTCTAATTTACAGATACTGTAGTCTCAGCTAAAAACTCACTTGCCTGCACTTGTCAGCACTCGGGGTCTAAAATGTCACTTTTCCCTCCCTGAGAAAATGAGCAGCAATAATCCTGTGGTGTGGCTTCACAAGTGTGAATGCAAATGCATTGAGTGGTGGTTGGTTTATTTCCAGAGATATTCTAATCCTACAGGCTCCTTGTTCCCAGTCTAGGGCTTTGGCTGCCCTTTGTTTTATCTGTGGAGAGCAGAGTCATCCTGGCTGGGATCTCACCAGTGGGGTGTGCAATAGCACCTGTGAGGAGTAACATGGGCTCAGCTGGGCACACTTACCCAAAGGAAAAAAAGATCATTTTTCCCTTCATCTCCACTTCCATTGTACTGCCTCTGTTGGGTCTCATCTAATTTTTGGCCTCAAAGCATACTGCTCTACCACTTCTCGAGCTCTTGCCTCACTTCTCTCACAGTGAGGCAATGGGATCAGCCAAAAAATCCCTGCTTCCAGGTCTGCTGCTGGGTGAGTTGGACAATACTTTCTCTTCCCTGGTTATGCCATTTTCCTGCGGTTTCCCTCTATTTCATCTCTTTGTGGGTCTCATATGCTTCTGTTTGTCTGCCTCAGTGTGTCTACAATGACCTTGCTCCATCCTTTTGTTTTGGGTTTCACTGGCTGTAAGTTATTTCTCCTTTAATTAGTTTACGTATTTTCATTCTGTGTTGTTTATTATAGCCTCGTGTTCTGTTTGGGTAATGTCATGTTTCAGCTCAAAGGGCTTTAAAAGTTCAGAAAACATAGTTGGAGACAAACTCTCTCTCCAGATTCAGTTTCTTCTGAGCATCAAGCAGATTGCCCATGTCTTCACACCTGTGGGGAGCATCAGCTGCAGTGGGGAGACAAGGCCTGCCTGTGTCCAGGACATGGACAGGGACAGGACAGGGAGTGGTGCACGTGGCTGCATTCACCCTTTCTCCAGGGATATGTTCAGAGCAAAGGAAAAAGCAGTAGAAAGAGGAGGGGAGCTCACAGCACCAGAGGCAGAGAGGAGCCCCATCAGAAGCAGTGGTGTCAAGCTGGGCTATCAGACTCCAGCAGGTATGCCTCCATTTGGATGCAATTCCATTTGTAGGTAGTACAACTGAAGCAAAACTTGATAAAAACAGATATAATTGATAATCAGTGGATAGCTGATAAGTTTGCCCATTGGTCCCCCTGTAATGGGGCACTGGACTGGAGTGTCACTGTGGTTTCTGTCCCTTGTGGAACTGAAGCAGAAACTCTGGCATAGGCAAGGCGGTCACTCCTGGGGTCACTGGAGCTAAGTGGGTGGCAGGGGGGTGGCTGAGCTCTAGACTGGTGTGGCACATGGTGGAAATGCATGTGTGTTCTGGGTCCTTCTGCTGCCCAAGGGCCAAAGCAGGGCTAAACCTGTCTGTGCTACAGCCCAGGAGAGACACGAGCACTGGTGGAAATCTCACCCAGCACAACAGGTGGACCTCAGTGTCTCAGCAGTGCCCTTGTTTTGCTTCCTCTGCCTGGAAACTGCCTTCTTGTCCTCCCTGAGGTGCTTGGGCCAAAGGACCCCTGAAGCCACCACCGGTGTTGGGGGTGGAGGCTGTCCTTCCTTGCCAGGCTTATCTCTTTTTCCTGTTTTAAGCAAAACTACAATTTATGGTTTGAAGGCAGGCTGAGAGTGCTTCTCCTTTCCTCTGAAATTTTGCATCCTCATGCTGAAGTGACGGCTGTAAAGAGAACAGCAGCAAAAAGCTTCCAGGTTAATGTACACAGACAAATCACAAGCCAAGCAACAAGGTTCACTCCTCCCCTGTTCCTGCCTTCAAGGCTTTTGCTTGTGTGTCTCAATGATTCTCGTGGGTCCCTTCCAACCCAGAATATTCTGTGATTCTGTCTCCAGCAGCTCCCAGTGAATGCTGGTGAGGTGGGAACATGCCCCCATCTCCTGCCCCAACCCAGCCAGTGCTACTGGGTCTTAGATGTCCCACAGGACTGTGCTTCAGCTGGTGGCCTTTCATTCCCAGCACTGATAAAATTGTCCTCTTTAAGCAGGCAAAGCAAGAACTATAGGACACCCCTATTTAAGATTCATCATTGCAATTCCTCGATAAGCTGCTGTTTCCTCCTGTCCTACTTAAAGCTCTGTTACTGCTGTAGACAGGGGGCTGGATTCAAGTAGCATCATTTGAGGAACCTTGGTACATCCCAGCAAGCCTTCAGCTGCCTCTTCAGGCATGTGGATATCTCCTGTATGCCTCGAACCTTATTTTCTATCTCTGCATTGCTGTCACAAGTAGCTGTGGGTGGCTCTGGTGGCAGTGAGAGACCCAGGGGCAGGCAGCTGAAGGAGACCCTTGCTATGTGCCTTTTACAGGGGGACCAGTGGGCAAACTTATCAGCTATCCACTGATTATCAATTATATCTGTTTTTATCAAGTTTTGCTTCAGTTGTACTTCCTACAAATGGAATTGCATCCAAATGGAGGCATACCTGCTGGAGTCTGATAGCCCAGCTTGACACCACTGCTTCTGATGGGGCTCCTCTCTGCCTCTGGTGCTGTGAGCTCCCCTCCTCTTTCTACTGCTTTTTCCTTTGCTCTGAACATATCCCTGGAGAAAGGGTGAATGCAGCCACGTGCACCACTCCCTGTCCTGCTCAGAGGGAAAGCTGTCCTATTCTCCCAGTACCCAGCTGTGGGGGTGTTTGTGGCATGGGGCTTGTTTCCCTCTCTTTCTGAGTTTACAGACCATGACTCAAGGAGGTAGCTACACTGTGTAGACGGGTCTTAAGATTCGAGTTATCTGAGCACTTGAGAATTCTCTTTATAATTACTTCCATGCCTCTGTGAGACACAGAGATGCTTTTGTCCCCCATCGTGCTGATTGTAAACAGCAGTGTGAAGCTGAAGGCATAAATCCTCCCCTCTGCAGCAGGCATTTGCTCTGGGAGAAATGCATCCAGCTGGTCTCAGGAGCCCAGGGTTACATTCATGCTCCTGAATCCAGCCTGTTTGAGGGCTGTGGGATGGGGCTCACAGTGGAGCTGGGCCACACGCAGCTGACCCCTCTGCCCCAAGGTGCATGAGAAAGACTCATGGGGCATGTGGTGGTGGGCCACAGTGATCATGAAAGAGTTGACTTTGCTTCTCAGTGTAATGAGAAAAAAAGGAGAGCAGAGTTGCTACCCTGGACTTCAGGAGAGCTAACTTTAAGCTATCTGGGAGCTACTTCTCAAGGCACTCTGGGAATCTGCTTCTGAGGGCCTCAGAGTTCACAAGCGTAGGTCAATTTTTAAGAATCACTTTTTAGACACACAGAAGCAGGGAATTCTGCTGTACATGGCTACTGCAGAGAGTGGAGGGTGTAAGTGGGGAGGGAGGGCCACCTGTGCTGAAACTTGCAGGTATTTCGCCTCTGTGAGCTGCTCCTGTTCATCTTGGTGAGGTTTCTGCTCAGAAACCTGTGTAACAGATCAGGTGCCCTTGTCCCTTAAGTTTAGTGTTCTCTTGCCCTCTCTGAAACCTGGATAAATAAAAGCTCCTTTAATCAGCAAAATAAAAAAAGAGAAAGTAGCAGTTCTGTAGGCAAAACTAACAGCTCTCTCTTACCTTAATTTGGTGGTGGCTTCTGCAAAGGCTTCCAAAGCCTTTTCCTAAGAGGTGCTGGGTTGTGCCTACAGAACACACAGGCAGCTTTGCCACGTGCCTTGTCTGGCTGCGCAAGCTCAGCTGTCCAGAAACAGAGGGCAGAGTTAGCCCTGGCTTCCTGGATGGGGAAATGAGTATAACAGTAATTGGCTTCATTCCCTACTGCCTCCAGCCTGCCTCGCAGAGGGGTTTTAATGCTCTTACTCATGGCAATTGGTCCTGCAAACCCTGGGTTGGTGATTTTGTGAGTGGGAGCCTCAGCATTCATTTGCTTCCAGCTCAGGGTCCCTTTGCCAGATGAACACCCCCCACCCACTGCCACTGCTGCTTCCTTGGCTGTGTGTGGTCTTTTTGCAGAGTCCCGACATTTTTTATTTTTGGTTAACATCAGAATGGAGCTGCAGAATAATTGCTCTTTCACTTTGGTCTTAAATAGGCCACGCTGCTCGTCTGCATAAATGTTCTCTTCATGCATCCTGTCACTCTGCCTCACAGGCTTCTTGGAGGGGAAAAAACCCAAACCGCTTTATTTTTCAGGAAGATGCCTTTTCTTCCTCGTGAATTGCCCCTGCTCTGTATGATAGCCAGCAATTGGCCCTGAAGGATGAATACTAAGCAGCTTTGCCAAGGTGCAATTCAGCTATAAGGCATCCCATATATCCGGGGCCATCCTGTGAGATTTCAGGCAGGGGGTTGAAGCCGGGGCAAGGCCGCCTGGGCAGCTTCATCCCGCTCAAGCACTCGACCTTAAAGCCAAAGCCAGGTTTTAGCCAGTGGTGTGCAAATCCCAGTAAGACGGGCAGATGCAAGGCAGTCTTCTCCAGGATGAAAGCTTTTGCTGTCAGGCTGTTCACAGGGAAACATCCCAGGGCTGAAAGCTGCTGGTGTGCACTGGCTCCTGCTCCAGAGGCTGGCCACATGCCTCGGCTTGCCTCAGACCCACAGGGAGCAAGGGATGGATGGATGGATGGAGGCAGAGAGTGCCAGGGGAAGGGTACAGAGGAACAAGCCAGGCTTTGCAAAGCTGGCTGCAGAGCCCCTGCCCTGCCTGTCCCTGCCTCCTGCCCAGAGGCAAATGTGTTTGCCTCAAATGCCATAGGGCTTGGCCAAGGAATGCACAAAGCTCTGGCTCTGCCGTGAAGAAGAGCACCTGGGGGTTTGCCCTCCTTGCTGAAAAACTTGCCTGCAGATATCATGCAGCTGATCATGTCTAATAGCCTTTATGTGACCTGATTACTTATCAGAATAAAAGCCAGCTCAGCCTCCAATCCTGGTCAGCTTTTACTGCAATGTTTTCCCAATGGAGGGATGCCACCCTGAAGGAAATGTGTGGGGAAAACTGGACCACGCACCCTGCTGGGCTGAAGCCTGTGTCACTCTGGCAGAGCCCAGGTGGGGCTTGTTACAAAAGGAAAAGGAAAAAAAGGAGGTGTATGTCAGACCATGGAGGGAAGTGAACCATGTGGAAGAGAGGAGATGCATGTGGGAGCAGCACCCATGCCTGGAGGGGCAGGGAAAGCGGGGTGTGAGAATCTGCCTGGCTCGCCTGGCGTGACTCCGCGTATTTGGAGGAAAAGAGGAGTGGCACCAAAGCGGAGCGGCCCGAGATCGCTGCCGCAGGCTGTGCTTTGCTTTGCAGGCACTGAGCTAAGGGCAAACACAGGTTTTGCGTTTTAAAACGGTGAAGAGGAACATAGGGGCTTAAGAGACATCATGGCACTCCTGTGCAAGGCTTGCAACCTCTACCATCACCCACAGCTCACTGTAGACCTCTGTTCCAGACTGGCCTAGCTCTGCTAGAGTGGTAATTAGGCTGGATTTTGTCCTACTTCTCTCAATAAAAGGTTGCCCGGGAGCCTCCCTGCTCTGACAATTAGAAACTAGCTAAGAAGGGAGCAGCCACGTGGGGTCAGCTGAAGGATCCTTCTGAGTATCATTTGTCCAGTGTTAGCCAGTAGCGTGCTTTAGCAGGAAAAACAAGACCTCTTAAATTTAGAGAACCCAGATTATAACCAAACCAAACCAATCTTCAGCCTCTTTGGAAGAAAACACAGAGCATCTGTGAGGCCACATCCAAGTGTGCCATGTCCAGTTGTAGATCCTTGGTACCAGAGCAAGTCCAACAGAAGGATGTGGCACACCAGGAGAGGACAAGAGAGATGGGTTTGTCCAGCTTGAAGAAGAGAAGGCTGAAAGGAGACCTCACTGCTGTCTGACACTACCTTGCAGGAAGTACAGAGGCAGAGTCATCTTGGAAGTGCACAGTGAGAGGATGAGAGGCACCAAACAGAAGTTATATGCAAAGAAATCCCAATTAAACATTAGCAAACAATTTTCACAGGGTTGGTGGTCAAACTGTCTCCTGCAGGGATGCAAAAAGCTCTCCCAACAAAGGCTTACTCTGACTTTAAAGCTGGCTGTGCTTTGGGTAGGGACTGGGCCAGACCATTCCTTCTGACCTTATTTATTGTGTGATTCTGTTTTGTTTATAGGTATACCTGATTTTTTTTGTTTCGTTTATATGTATATTTGTAGCCCAGGCAACTGTAAGTGTAATCACCCTTGTCCAACATCTCTTGTAATAAGACCCCATTTTCACATCCTTGTGGAACTACCAGATACCACCCGTTTCTGTTGAAATTGCCAGTGAAGCTCTTTGGGCAGCACCTTGTCTTCCAGTATGTCAATCTCTTTCCCTTCGCTGTTCCAGTTTCTGTGCTGTATTTCAAATTATGAGATTTCTGACAAAGCTGTGACCAAGAGCCTGGTGGTGGCTTGGGAGCCAGGGAGCACCTCTAGCAGATAAGGCTGACAGGGTAATCAGGGTTGATGCTCCAGCTGTACAGATGATCAAGGTTGACACTGGAGCTCAGCTCCTGGGTCTCCTTTCTGTGGTGGTCCTTTTTCCCAGACAGTGACACTGACAGCCACGTGTGGGTGTCTCTTGAGTATAGCTGGTGTTGGTGGGAGCCCTGCTCTGACACCTCTGAAATGTGGCCCTGACCCCCAGGGGTTTGGTGCCCAGAGGTGCCAGTGGCTCTGTATCCAGACCTTGGGGACAGAGTCTGACCTCTTGGTGTCAAGATCAATCAGGCAGTTACAAACCAAGGTCCAAAAGGAAGTAGGTCCTTCCCCTCTGCCACCCACAGAAGGCAAATTGTTCCGGATTCATCGCTCTCTGAAGCTATGAACAGCACCATGCTTGGTTAAAGTGGCTGCGACCTCCACACCACCCTCTGTGATGCTTTAACTATATCAAGTGACAAACGTACCTCAAATGAAGCTGGTGGGGCTCTGGGCCATGAGCAATCCCTTCAGCATTACTGTCCATCTCGCCCTTTTTTCAGCGTGTCCTTCAATGCAGAAAGTGGCACTTAAAATGGACTGTCATGCTCGAAGGACCAACACTCTCACTTGTGAACCCTGCATGAACCCAGGAAAAAATCAATAAGGGGTTTTAAAAGACCAGCAAAATAGCATTTAATCTCCTCCATATCAGCAGATCTGCAGAGCAGGTTTAGGGTTGTTTTGCATCTGAGACTGAAAAAAAAAAAAAAGCCATGTAAGATTGCCTGCAGGTGATTAGGTATTGTTTTAAAACTTTAAACAAACATGGAAATCTTAGCATAAGCTTCTCAAAGATTAAGCACTCCTGAACTTAGAAGAAAGAGCACAAGGCTGGGATTCAGGAGTTTTAGGACTGCAGCCTTCCCTGCCACTGTGCTAGTTGGAGTGTCACCATGTCCTGCTTCATTCAAGCCAGATCTTCCACTGAAATCAGAGGGCGTAAGTTAGCCTGGGAGCTGAGGAGTTAAACACCATCAGGAGACATTTGCTGGGGTTTCTGTCCTTCACTGCTGCCTGTGAGGTGTTGCAAGAGCTCTGGGATGAGGACTGGTCCCTACGTGTTTGTAAAATGATGAGCTCTGGTCTTTATTGCCCTGCTCTGAGGGTCCTTATAAGGAGTGGTGTTGCCACATGCTGGTGTCCACACTTTGTCTGTGTCTGGAGATACTGATCACAGCTTGAGGTCTGTGGCTGTAAAGAGAGAGACACCAATGTCAGGGACCCTGGGTGGGCTCTGGTGAGGTGCAACCAGGGCTCCAATGGAGCTGAATTGCCTTGTCAGGTTGTGAGACTGGTGCCAGAGCCCTGAGCCTGCTGGCAGCAAGGTACACACAGCCCCACTCCATGCATGGCTCTTCATCCTTGTGTGCACATCCACAGCATGTGCGGGAAAAAGCACACAAACTAGGTGTTTCCTCCTTTATTTTATTTTTTTTTTTCAAAAGGGAGAAAAACTGTTGAGCTTGATGAGAGTAGAAAACCCTCATATTATCAGAGTGCACATTCCCACCCCCAGTGAAGGGTGCAGCAGAGCTGGCACTCGCTCTGTCCCACAGCCTGGGGCAGCACCAGTGACCCCACGTGCTCACGGACAGTGGCACCCGACTTGCTTCCTTCTCTGGGTGGGGCAAAACCTCTTGCATGGTGACACCTCTGCTGACCTCGGGTACAAAGGTTGGCCAGTGCCTGTGTGTGGCCAGCGGGAGTGAGATTTCTCCTCCTCTTTTCATGTGACATAAATGGGAATGACCCAGGGTTCATGAATCCCAGATGGAAAACTTCAGGAGTGGAAAGCAGAGCTGGCCCAAAAGCCACATTTTCATTTGCAAGACTCATTTTGGGCAGGGGATGTGTGGCTGTTTGATACTTTGGGGCAAGGGCCGGTTGTTTTTCCAGTGAGTGAAACACTGTCCACCCGTGCAGTTCAAAATCATAATTGTCACGAACCTGCTTCAGCTTCTGACCGCAATTCCCTCACAGTCTGTGGGAAAAAAGAGGATTGCTCCCCATTTGCTCAAACAAGCAAGGGGTGTTTGATGTGTGTCTCTGCTCACAGTCAGGCAGGAAGAGGGATGTGCGGTCGCAACACAGCCTTGATTGCAAGGTTGTATCGTAGATGGGGGTGACACCAAGCAATGTTGTGTAACAACAGAAGGTTTTTCCAGAGTTACACAATAGTAGATCAAGAAACTGCAACTAATCTACTCCAGGTAACAAAGCACACCCTAAACAGTGGAAGCTTGGTACATTACACAGACACCCCCTGCCCCGCAACAGTCCCACTATAGATGACAACATTTTAGTTTGTTTTGCATCAAGATTAATGTGCTTGGAATAAGTGAGGGAACAAATACAATAACCCTTCTGAACTCATACGTGGCGTCTGCTCCAGTGGAAGATGCAAGGTGCCTAATAGCTTTCCACAGAGACCACATTTGTGAGCACAGGGAAAAAAGTCAAAGTGACAGCAAAATCCAAGTGCATTGGATGATGGTGACAACTCCACAAGGCACACTTCTACACGTGGTCAGAGTAAAACCTGAATTTCCCACTTTGAAAAGTCAGGGAAAGCAATCCTTATCAAACCTGGCTTCTTCAAGATAAACCAGATGTATCCAGGGCCACTCCTGCTGCCACAGGAGCACATCCTAGGTTAAAAAAAAAAAAAAAAAAAAAAAAAAGAAAAGAGTTAACTGCTCTTCTTAATCTGGTTTATAGAAAGAGGGATATTCTAGAAGAGCCCTGGTGAGCTCTGTCTTAGAATCCTTTTCCTGCTGCTTCTAGAAAAATCCTGCTGTAAATCCCTTGCAGTTGCAGCATCTTGGGTAGTTCTGCGAGACAGAGGAAGTTGCCATCTTCTGCCATGTCCCCAGCAGAATCTTCTAGAGGACATCCACCTCCAAATGAGGCAAAATCTTGTGATAGAGTTTATCCAAGATATTTTTGTGTTCATGGGGCACATTGCTGACAATTGTTCTGTGCTTCATGACAAGTTCAGAGAATAGTAAACTACTAGAAAAATGCTTCCATTCCAAAAAAAAGCATTTATGCCCCTCAGTCAGAAACTGGCTGTACTTACCAAAGCTGGTGAAAAGAAATAATTGTCTGTATGTTTTGTAAAAGCTTTGAATCCTTTTTACTTCCCTGCAGTTTTTAAACTCTTCTTAAGAGAAAATAAGTGCAAAGCCCCTTTCCAAATTCTGAGATCTGACTTTTTTTTCAGAAGAAGCACCAAATACCAGAGGAGGACATTACCAGGATTCACGGCATTCCCGTCAAAATCTGCACCTTGCATCAGGCAAGCCAAATTCTCGTCAGCACCTGAGGTTCAGCCAGCAATACAATTCCTGTTTCCCTTTCTTTCCTTTTTATTTGACCTTTGTCACCCCCACACACCGGGTCAGCCTTAGGACTGTGGCCAAAGGAAAGCAGTAACCTCTGAGCTGGTACCCAGAGGAATGGCTTAGGATCTTCTTCCGGGAGCAGGAAGCATTGCTTCTGCTGCAAAAGAAGTTCTACAATTGCATGTGTTACAACTGGGGCAGAGAAGTAAGAGAACCACCCTCATGTTATTAATTCCTTGGCTTCCTCATTAGCTTCTTTTCAAACCCTAAATGACCCAGATGGAAAGAACAGTGCCTGTGCTTTGCTCACCCGCAATTAGGAAGGAAACAAGTTTAAACTGCCTGTGTTCTGTCTGTGGCAAAGGGAAGACTCGCGCTCCCCAATCTGCCCCCGAAATTACTCCTAATAGGACTAAATAGCGTTTTGCAACTGGGCTCCGGGCAAGCAGTGAGCTGCCGTCAGGAGGCTCTGCTGCATGCTACCACCAAAACGCCAGCGTGCTTTCGCATGTATCATGCTATTGTTATTATAATGGAAATTAACGAGCTGTAAACAAATTATATGTCTCGATACAAGCCTTTAATGAACAGAGGTGCATACCTAGTAGTAGGTAAAAGGTAAAACAACAGCACTAGACAAGTCGTTTCTGGAGCCATTACAAGTAATTTGCAAGTGCAGGCATCTTAGTTTTGCAATCTCACTCATCTTCATTTCCTTAGAACCTCGCATCTTGCCAGCGACAGCAGGCTCTGGCTTCTCTTTTGGAAAGGTTTGCCTTTACTCAGCTCTCTTGCTCTGGCTGTGCTTGTGCAAGCGTCGACAAACGTTTAACTCCATTGATATTTCTAGCTTGGAGTAAAAGAGAAAAGCGAGTCTTCTATGGACAGGGATTAATATTTTCTCCAAAATTTTCCCTTTTAATTTTTACGTGAAGAAATTAGGGTTATATTTGCCTAAGGGTGCTACTTTTGTTACATGCCTTGCAAGTAGCCTGAAGTTGCTGCTCTAAGCTTCATCAGGCAATTTTAGCAAATGGGAGCACGCTCCTGAGCCCTCGCTGCTTATCCCACATCCTCAAGCTCTTGTGATCTGCCCTACGTGTAGGGAGCTGCCTGGCAGAGAGCTGCAGTAGAGAGGGACACTGAGAAACAAAAATGAAAGCGAAGGGATGCACTCGGCAAGTGCCTGCTAAGCAGGACCCCTCCAGTCTGGGCTGTGGAAGCCAAAAAGGTATGCGGGGGTTCCTGGCAGGCAGCTCAGTGAGGGGGGGATAGGGGCACACGGACAAACTGCAGGAGCTCAGTGAGGGGGGGATAGGGGCACACGGACAAACTGCAGGAGCTGTCTGTCGGGAGCCCCAGCCTCGCTGTGAAGAAAGAGGAATCCACGTGCCAGCAAACAGTTGCTGAGTAAAGCAGCACACTCGCAGCAGGATGCTGGGGGGACAGCCTGGCAGCGGGAAGGTACACTGCAGGATTTAAGGGATGAGGCAAGGCAGTTTGTCGCAGGTCCTTGTGTCTCCAGGTGCTGAACAGGCTCAGGCCCCTGCATTGTAACGCAGCCCAGGGTAAGGACTGATCTGGCCCCACGGGTCGTGGGCTCTGTGTGGACCCAGAGGCACAGCAAGCCCCACCCCACACACTGGGGGTGGCATGACAACGCCTAGTGGGGCACAGTGCTTGCTGGCTTCATCTCCCTTGGAATCTTAAGGCCCTTTTGAATTGATAAACCGTTCCCATGACAGTATAGGATAATTCTTTAGCAGGTTTCCTGGTGTTTTAGGGGGGAAAAAAACCCACGCACAAGACAAACGCAGCCTTCCAGCACTGTGGCTTAGAGAAATTATGCGAGCTCAGCTGATATTACCACGGGGAAATGCTGGCTTCTCCCAGAGCAGTGCTTGCTAAAAGAAGGAAAAAAGTAGGATGAGGAAAGGGTTGAATAAGCAAAGGGGAAGCACCATTTTACAGTAAGGGCTTAGCAACCTCTACCTACAACAGCAACTCAGGTCACAATCAGGGCGAGCAGGGGCCAGATGCTGGGTTTCTGCTTGTGCATGGCTGCAGGTGCCCTGAAATGGGAGGAAAACCCTCTTCCAAACAAGGCTTTGCCATTTGGGGAAAGACAGGCACACACGCCGTGCAAAATGTAGGTCAGGGCCACGGGTATGTGCTGGGGTGCTCTGCAGGGACCTGTGTGATGGACTAACCAAGTCGTACAAAGGGAAAACATATCAAGATCCCGTACAGCTGGCCTCGGCTTGTATCACTCACTAAATATTTGATGAATGCTAACTGCCTAACCTACTTTACTCCTCTCGCCTACCGCAGCGTTGACTGGCTCCTCCGTTTTTTCTCTATTATTGATGCATTTTTGAGGAAGACACTGTCTCGCTACAGAACAGTGATCTTAGATGTGAGCTAAAAAAAGGAGACACAAAAAAAGAAGGTAAAACAGACAAACCCAGGAAGAGGAAAGCAATATGTCAGCAAAGGAAAATATGTGGCAGGGCCCTATCACCATTTTACAGTAGAATGGAAACAGCAAAGTCTGGGGATAAGTGTGTGTGGAGAATAGCATTAATCTTCTATCCCTTCCTAAAAAAAAAAAAAAAAACAACATTGATTTCACCCTGGGAATTGCACAGGCACGAATCTTACTGATATAACTAGATGGAAGAATTGCCAAGGAACTTCATTCTATATGAAATTGCTCATTGCGTGATTTTAAAGTTCCATACTAACTCTCGCAATATCTAGTTTTGCCACCATAAATATTCATGAAGGAGAGAGAAAAGTGGTTGCAGGCAGGACTCCAGGTGGCAGAAGGGTTTTTACATGACAGGCACCTCAGTAAGGTCACTCAGTGCATGATTCTCCTCCTACTGCTGAGAGCAGAGATTGCTGAGCCAAGGTGCTCTCTGGCCTTATCAAAATCAGGGAAAACAGATGAAGAGCAATAAAAATAAAACACGGTTATACTGGATGAAGTCCCACAACAACCCTTGCTCCAGTATTTCAGAAGCCAGGGTTCAGTTTAATCAAGCATAGCTTTCCTGAGCAGAGCTGCTCATGGAACTTCTGGGAATGCGTAGTGGCAGCTCCATCAACAAAGAGCCATTTTTCTTCATTATTAACAAAACCCAGTTGGCTTGTGCTTTTTGGTCAGCCAAAGAGGAGAAAGAAATAGTTGGCAGAGTGGCAGAGAGCAGCCACTGGCCTTTTTCAAAGATTATGTCAAATACCTGCACCCTGGCATTCCTGTTACCCTTTCCTTGTCTCTCCCTGTGCTGCCTTGGGGATGCCCTGCTTCACAATTCGAAACAGCACAACAGCTCTGGCATTAATGCTATGGCTGAACACTGAGTTTCTCTGGGGCTGATTTATGAGTGTTTTTCATTCTGAGCTGACTCCTTTCAATGAAACAGCACTGTGAGAAATTGGCCTCATCAGTCCGGTTAGCTGAGGTGGGACATGGTGAACCAGGGATGGCCATGTCTGTGTGGATCTGCAAATGCATAAATCTCTTGTGCTGGCTCCACGAGCAAAGCTTGGACCATCCTGCTTCCATGAAATCTGCTGATTTACTGTTTTACTTTACCTACAGTGACACGTACCAGGACATGACTCACTTATTTGCTCTCTGAAACCTTTTATTATTTAATTGTTGCAGTCTTCCATCTTCAGCACAGGAGGGAAATGCCCAGGAAGAGGATACCTGGCAAGCCAAGCACGTACAAAGCATTGCCCCAACACGCAGGGGCAAGCAAGGGCCAAGGCGGGGATTATCAAGGGACACCAGGAACCACATTCTAATGTGAATCACATCAGGAATCCCATTCTATTATTCTATGGTCTCTAATTCCTGAAACAGGAATGCTTTTATCATGCTTCTCTCTGTAGAAGAAGTGTTTAGTGCCTCTAGTTTCTACTTCTCTTCCCCAAAACACCAGTTGCATATGGGTGGGTAACACAAACACCAGCAACACCAGTGGGAAAGATGGTGACTCTAACAAGGAAAGAGTTCATGCAGAAGTTAATTATTTGCAAATTGGCAGTGATACTTTGACCTCAGATACTTGAAGACCTGGCTAATGGCACCTCTGGGCCATGAGTATTTAGTTGTCTTTAAGACTTGATGGAGGATGAGTCAAATTGTGACTTGGCATGGAGATGGACAAATAGGGTGGCAGCCTTTAAAACTGAGGGCAAAGGAGAAAACCGGCCAACTTAATGTCAAGCCCTAGAAATACTGGAGCATATAATCAAATATGGACTAGTTCACACTTAATGATAAAAGGAACGAGCACCAAATGAGCTAAAGCAAATTTATTTCCTTTTATGGCAATCATCAGTCTTACAGAAAGGAGAGAGGCAGTAGATGTCACATATGTTGGCTCCAAGTGCTTTTGACAGTGTCTCTGATGCCATTCTCATCATAAGTAAGCTCGAAAGGGAAATTTAGAAGAGGGTGAGTGACAGCAGGTGCAGTGGCTGTACCAGGAACGGCAGGGCAGGCTGGCATTGTCACTGGAGTCGCTGAGGGGACGCTGTGCTGGGGTGGGGGGAAACACGGGGTGCAATTCAGAACAGGGACAAGCTCATATCAGATGGTGCTATCAGGGAACAATGCACAAACTCAGTCAGGCAATAGCCTGGCTGGCAGAGTGCTGGGCAGGAACCTGGCTTGTGAGCTAAAGCCTGGGAGCACTGTGTTTCTGAGATAAAGGCAAATGCCACACTGGGATGTACCAACAAGGGTATGGCTCCCAAGGTGCAAGCACAAGCCCTTTTCCTCTACCCTGCTGCAACTCAGGCTGATGTTGGGATATGGCTCTCCCAGCACGAGAGCACCCCAGCTGGACACAGGGACGGCCATGTGGCTGACAGGAGGCCTGGAGAATATCACCCATGAGGAAAGTCCAAAGGCACTGCCCTTGTTCTGCCTAAAGAAGGAAAGATGTGTATTTCAACACATGGGGCCGCAAAGCGGAAGGCAATTATTCTGCTCTCTGCCTGTGGGGCAGCAAGGCAGTTTCGGGTTAGTCACTGGGAAATAATTATAGCTGGTCAGGGCAGCCAGACATGGAGGTGATGGAGCCTCCATCACTGCATATCTAAAAGACAACCTGTTGGAATAACATGGGTGCAGTTCATATATTACTGTTGACATTATACTATAAGTAATATTTTTGCATGGTATCTATAATACCCCAGGCCTGTAAGAGACAGTAAATATCCCACTGGGATCCCTTCCAGCCTTCATTCTTCACTGAGCACAGCTCAGACTGAAATTCTACATATTACACATCACTTGTAGGAGAAAAATCATCCACGTAGGGCACAGCATGAATGCCAAGTAGGAAATGTCCTCCACCACAGTTCACTAATCCATGTTCTTCAGGCCATAGGACACATTCGACTTTGGGGTGTCTGCCAGAGGCTCCAGAGGGTCAAGATCTGTAGAGAGTTAACAGCAGCAGGGCAAAATCTGAATCACCCCTGAGTCGTAAAACAGCAAAGGCTAGGGACCGTGAAGAAAGATTTGACTACAGATCATGGAAGTAGCAAAGCCAGTATCCTTTTGGGTTTGGGGCTCTTAGGACAAGCTTTGCACATATTTTCAACTGCGCCCTGCTTTCTGAACAAGCCAACACAGAGTCCTTACCTAAGCTGTAGCTGTAAGAGAAACAAAGAAATGTGTGACTTATGCCCTAGGATGTCTGTGGCTGTCTCTTTTCCTGGCCCTGTGCCTGAGGCTGACCAAATCTGAATCCTGATTTGGAGGGCAGCCTCAGATGTTCCAGTTTGCTCCAAAGGCACCGATGGCAAGAAGAAATACATTGAAGATCTTTTTAGTTGTGGGTGCAGAGCTGGGCTATGCTGTTCTGACTTGTATGTCCCTGTGAACAGCAAACCACACTCTAGGAATTACTCTTTGAGCTTTAACATTTTCACAAGCTATTGGAAGGCATTTTGATAATTACGTCAAGCATAAGGAAAACATCTCTATAGTTACTCAGTAACTAAGATACTTTGTCAACACAGAAGTGACAGGGTTCTTATTGCCTAGTTAGTTACTTGAAAAAAATTGAATTATTTACTACAGAGGCATTCAATATATTGTATTTGCTAATGCTGCATTTCAGTGCTATGGGTGTGGAAATCAAGATGATTTAATAGCCTAGAGCTTGTCATGTTTGCATCATGGAGGAGCTTCTTTAGAAAATAAATAATGCTTGCAGGGTACACTTTATATACATTAAGTGTATTTTATTTGATGGCAAATTAAATTGAGTGAATCAGAGGGTACCGGTCCTGTAAAGTTACTTGCAATCATTTCCCAATTAATTTCCAAAGACATCACTGCATCTCTGTGCAGGAACTTGCATTATCAGGGGCATTTGAAAGCCCTTGAGTTTATTCAAGTCAGGTTAAAAAAAACCAATTCTGGTAAATATGGCAGAAGGAAAAGTAAAGGGTATTCACAAAGGCTGCCTTCTGTCTGTGGGTCAGTGAAGTCACCTCCTCCTAAGCATCAAGAAAATGAAAGCTGTGCTGAGAGAAAACAGCTGTTTAGGAAGATCCTTTTAAACATGGATGCCGGCATACTGCTGGGAGCTTTGCTCTTTTTAATGTTTTGCTACTGCCTTTTGATTTATTATGTGTTCCGTTTCTCCCCTGGCCCCCTGCCCACCGCTTCAAAATGAATGAAAGAGATTAGCTGTGACAACAGTATGGGGAACGTGTGCGCGAAAGAGGTGAGCCCAGAAGAACGAAACAAACCGCAGTATTCGGCATTCTGCAGTTGGGTTTAATTAGGATAATTAATTGTTGCTCTTTCGCAAGTGGAATGAAGTGTGCAAAGCCAAAGACGAGTGGCTCGATGGAGCTGGAGCGAGGGGGCAGAAGCCACCGGCTCTGCCGCCAGCTGGCGAGGAGAGCCCCTGTTCCTGCGGGGAGCGGCAAAAACCCTCGCTGCCCTCGCACACCTTGCCACAACCACACGTGCCTGGGGCCAACCTGCAGCTCCACGGGCTCTCCCACACCTCCCTCCACCCCAGGGACTCCCCAGGTGCCGGTGATGCCTCGGTACCTTCATGAAAACTCCCTTTAATTGTCAGCGACCCTGGGGAATTATGCAAACAGATTTCACTGAAAACGAGGAAAAGAGGAAACCATTAGGAAAAGAAATTACAAGATCCCCTGCTGCTCAGAAGCAACTCCTTTGCTTTCTAAAGTCGGCTGCATAAATATTGATCTATCCGGGATATGCCCTACATTCATTTGCACAGACATTATAAATGTGCTTGAGAATGAGAAATCAATCTTGTTTTCCTGAGTGGTAACTATGTACAGCCAAGAATGTGTACAGATAATGCAAATAACAGTTCTCAGGCTTGCCACTTAAACAGGGAGTCAGAAAAGGTCTTCTTGAGGAATGCAGGAGGAAAAGATCTTCTTCCCTATTTGCTTATTGTCAGGTATTTCTATCAGTCCCTATACAGACCACTTAAAACACATGCCCACTCCAATTCTAACTATAATCTGTCATCTAACTAGTTTTCTGTATTTTGCCTGCTGAATTTGTTAAGGTTACTGTTTCATAACCTCCTCCAAGCAAGGTGAGGTATAACCTTAGGCATCCCTATAACTTTATGTCTCCCTCTGTCATCAGCCTTCCATCTGGCTGAGCACTGCAACACCGCAGCTGGGAAAATCATATCATTAGGTTGCAAAAGCAGTAGAGTTCCTGCACTAGAGAGCCACGGGGTGGCTTCTGAAGCACTGGGTGATTAATAATTAATATGTAATTGTTGGATAATCTGTTCAGACAGTCCAAGGGTAGGAAATGTATGAGTATTTTTTCTGGAGAATGCTGCTACTAAAATAATAAAATTTTAACAAGCCCCCTCTTGTTATAACACCACTTAATAACAGAAATAGTGTAAAACTGCCACATCTTGCTAAACATTGTAGTGAAAGATTCTGCCTCTTTACCAAGCAAAGTGTATGTGTTCATAAAGTAGATGTGGCAAATTTTAGGTGACATAGATAAGGATTTGTATGTCTAGCTGGATTTTTAAGAGAAGATTATTCAACTCCTTTTTAATTTGTGATCTGCCTTCTTTGAGCTACCATTTGGCTGATTCCTCTGCCAGTTTTATTGGCTTGACTCATTATTTTCAGTTATTTTCATCTCCATTTATGCATTCTAAATAACATCACCTTTACAGAAAGCATTTTAAATGGTTTTATTGCTTCAAAGAGAAAAAAAACCCTTTAAATTACAAGTGTAGAGACCCTTTTCATAAACATAACTCCAGAACAATACGATGCAGTAATGAACAGAATAGGCTTTAGATGGTGAAAATTGTATCTTTAAAGACCTGGCAAAGGCAGGAAGAAAATATGAGTCAAGTGATCCCTATTTCTTCTAATTACTTGCTGTGCTGACAGAGCTCATCACCATTGGCCTCGAAATGAAATAATTGTCATGCTGCATTTCAAAGCTGTGATTCAGGAGCTGCGGGACGTGCCCTTCTGTTTCACAACATTGTTATATATGGAGATACTCACCTATACTGTGAGGATGCTGAACTTAGAATACTCCTGCATTACACAAGTGGGGTTTATTTGAACACTGACTGAAATATGCAGAACTTGATAACCTATCCATTTACTCTTGGTGACTAATGATCCTATGTTAAAATGCTGGGTATTCTTATAATGGGCAGATGCTCCACATTATAAAACGTGTTTTGTTCAGCAGTACATTCAATGTGATTTGTAGCTATGGTGCAGAAGCAATCCAAAATGATAAATTTGCTTACTGAAGGTAGCTGTCAGGATATACCAAGTGGAGGAGCTTTCAGAAAGCAGTGTCTTCCAACAAAACAATTTCAGCCAAAGATACAGAGCTTAGAGAATAATGCAATGTTACAGCTGAAGTATCAGGATAATTGAGCCTATAACATCTGCTCTAAATGTAGTGACACCAAAAATAAGCCCTTCTGTCTGTGTTGTTGTTCCTTGTTAAAGCAGAGTGCAAATACGCAACATGACCCCAGCACATCAGGGAATTTGGGAACAGAAGCAATTTGCTATCACAATTACCCTTCCCCTGCCAAAGAAGGAACTTTCTCAGCAAAAATATAACAAAGACATTGCTTGGGTTGTTTTCCGATAATCTCTACAAGAAAGAAAAAGGGATCATACTTAATTAGCCCCTTCAATAAGGGATGTTCTGGTGACTGTTTTACAAAACTGGAACAAAGCATTAGGGTTAAGGTGGTTGACTGATTTTGCCTTGATTTTTAGTCATAGAAACACAGAAAGATTTGGGTTGGAAGGGACCTTAAAGATAATCTATTTCCAACCTCCCTGCCAAGAGCAGGGATACCTTCCACTAGCTTGCTCAATCAGAAACTGATACATTTCTCATAAGATATTGTATGGAATCTCTCCTGAAAGAAAAAGGGGGAAGGGAGGCAGAGAAAAAAATATGGGCATGATGTAAGGACTAACTCCCCTAAGACTTTATTTTTGTTCCAAATTACTATTGAGTTTGATTAACCAGAACCCTTAATTTGTCTATTTCACTCCGTTGTGATTTTGCCTGGTTTGAAGCAGTGGGAAACCAGTCCCAGCCCCTGTCCAACAAATCTGCTCACAAATACATGCTGATGGTTTCCCTTCCACAGTATAAACACAAAGGAATATTCAATTAAATTGAAAGTGGACACATTTAAAACTGATAGAAAGGAAATGCATTTTTGGCACAGCATACAATTACTCGGCCAAATCCCTTCCTATCTAGCATCATCATAACCAAAATCTTAGCAGGAGTCAAAAGAGGACTGCTAATAAATGCATAAAAATACAGAAGAGCTTTGGAAGGGATTTATACTCATGCTTCTGGGGTAAAGCCAGCTTCCAGTCACTGCAGTTTTGGGAATAGGTTTATGAGACTGGTTATCCCACACCATCTACCATCCCTGCCCTTTCATCTTTTCTTGAAGTGTGTGGTAAGAACCCCTTTGCAGCAGGATGCTATCTAGAAGGACCAGTCGTCTAATCCACTTAGGCTGTTGAAAAGATGTAGGTAGGAAACCCTGCAAATGATTTACAAATCATTTCAGCATCTCAACTCTTGCCAAAAAGCAGCCCTTGTTTAGGTATTTGACAATCTGTCGTTACACTCGTTCAACAGCGACCACACTGACAACTGATTCCTGGCTGAGTGACTCAGCCTGCTAATTCCAGCCTGCCAGCTCTCGCCTCACTGAGGTTTCGTGCACAGCGAGGCCCTGGGTGATGTGATCTCACTTTGACGTTCACCCTGCTCCTGGAAGGATGACCTGAGGAGGCCCAGAGGTCACCCATCGTAATGCACATTACCTATCAATACTTCCTCTCTGTAGTGAGATGTGTTCACTGGACATCTCATACAGAGGCTTTCCAAATTCCTTGGTTTTCTTCAGTCAGTGCATTGCTTCAGGGGTGGTTATGGAGCAGCCTGCATTTGTGCCTGCCTGACCTCTGTCACTCCATGGTGACTCCAGAGCAATGTGACCACTCCTCTGACAGCTAGTCTGCACCACTGGTGACAGAAGGAGAGTCAGTAGAGCCTTTTCAGCAGCTGCTTCCTGCATGTTCCTACACAGCTTCCCTGAGAGCTCCTGAGCCTTGTTGCTGGTCTTGGAGACCTCCATGGTCCATCTGATCTGGAAGGGCATTCATTCTCAGAGTAAGTGAAGAGGAGCAGGCATGCCTGATGGTAAATGCTCCCTCGAGGCAGCAGAACTCTGGCTAAAGCACCTGAGAACAAAACATCGCACACTGGGAATCAGTGGATACTTTTTGCAAGCAATGCCACCATGTGGGGGAACGATGTGATAAATAGGTTTCCAGCAGTCACCTAAAAATCCGCTGCAAGTTCCTTGTCTGCTGGGATCTGATATGAAGGAAATATAAAAGGGCAGCCAAGAATGGTAGGACACAAAATACTTGGCTATCACCCAGAAACGCCTGCAGCCCAGCTGTGCTAGGCCGTGGCGGATGTGAACCCTGGCCAGCAGCCTGACTCAAATCACCGTGGAGAAGAGCTCTCTGGCTGGCTCTTGTGTGCTGGACTATGGACCTACCTCATGGAAAGCCCCACCACGCTGGATTTCTTTCAAAAGCCTGGTTGCTCACAGTCACAGGTACCAAGGCAGCTCCATCCCTCTGCCTCTTCAACTCTGCAAGAAAATTTGTCACTGTGNTTTTTGGTCAGAAAATGAATGCTGGAAAGCTTTGGTTCCTGGCAGTATGGCATTCCAAATCCACTACTGGTGCAGGACAGATCTATTCGGTGTGGCAGAGGAGCGTGTCAGGGTGCTGGAAGGTGAAGTTTGTGCTATTATTATGAAAGCAGGTTATCAGTACCTGTTGGCAGAAACAATATTCCTAAAAATCCAGCTGACTTTCAAACACAGCATTTCCCAACTGCGTGGGGGCTACCAATGGGTTTTCACAATGAGTTCACTGCCTGTCTTATCCAGAGGCTGATGAAAACCTAACCCCAAGGCATGTCTTGATCTGTGGAGTGGTTAGGTCACAGGTACTGAATATCTTGGAGAACATGCTACCAGTGACAGTGTCTGGGCATGTATGTGCTTGGGAAAACTAAGAGCTCATTCTGTTCTAGCAATAGGAATTCACATCTGTTTGGAGAACCTGGTTTTTACCCTTGTTCTGACCAGAACAGGTGGAGTCTCCCAGAGCATTCAGATCTGTTCTTGGCACTTAGAAAGCAACAAAGGACACCTTTGAAAAGCCAAAAGCAGGATGATGCTGCCTCTGAAAGAATTTGGATGTCAATTATATACACATGACTGTAGTTTGGTGTATCCTGACCAACACCTGCAAAGCTAACTATGCACGCTTTCACCTCAGTCAAACCCAGATCCTAAAATATTAGCTGTTCTCCCTTTCCTGTGGCTCCCCTTCCTGACTGTCCAAGGCCAGCTTCTGCACAGACTGACAGAGCAGGGCATCACAGTGACCCTCACTGTGGCTTACTGTATGGGGAGCCACATGATCTGTCGCTGAAATGTAGTCTCATTTTCCTGGAAGTTTTGTTTAGCCTCACCCATGAATACCGAGCTCATTCCCGTCGTTCCAGTGTATTACAAAGAGCTCTCTTAATCTCGTGCAACAGCATGTCACAGCCCTGTGACTACACAGTCATAGCTGAAATGGCTGAGGGAGTGTGCAAGGCAGGGGTGGAGCTCTGAAGCCAAGGCACCTTTGGTAGCCACATTCCTGTGCTGCTGACATGGCACATGAAAGCGATTCTGCACACAAGTTCATGGCTGCCAGCCTAGAAGTCAATGGGCATTTTGTCACTAGAATAGCTGAGGAGTAATAAAAAAACACCCTACTCTCCTAGATTTAACTCCTTATGGTCATTTTCATCAAAGACAGCTCAGATGCGTTCCTTACAGATTTCCTGAAAGCCCTTCTCAGAGGGCTGCCTGGGGAGCCACAGAAGTGACAGTGTGCTATTTTAGTATTAACATCTAAGTTGGTCCTGCCAATATTTTAATTGTATAAGGCTTTATTTTGTTAATTTCCTTGGAGGATTTCTGTATTTACTCTTAACAAAAGACATCTTTGGTGTTGAAGAAATAAATTTAAAAAGGCTCTTTCAAAGGGCATAATGTGCATCTCTGTTTATACTTCAACTAAAATACTGTAAATGCAGCTGTTGATAGCATTCTGTACTAGGATAAATTATCAGTAACACATATTTTGAGGGTTTAGCTTCCCCTGCGCTATTCTCGCTTCAGTGCTTATGCCATTCACAAATAAATAACTTGCATTTATGTGATAGATTCTTACCATATTAAAGGGATACCTGAGATTCTTCAGGCACAAATTGTTTTAATGCAGAACATTCCCATTACCCTGCTGGCAGTGCTGCTCCCATCATCCTGGCACACCGGAGTGGCAACACACCACGCAGAAGAGGCAAGTACAAGTGAGTAGGGGCAGGACCTTCCTAAGCCAACTTTGTTGACAAACCTGCTGTATGGTGGATACATATCCCCAGTCTCACATGAAGGGCCTTCATGCGCAGCCTTTAAACATAAACATAAAGCCTCTAAGATATTTACAAGGGAATTAATGGGAGATGACTAACCTCGTGAAAAGCTGATACCAAAAATGCTGGAATCTCTTGGGTCACTTCAAATGCGCCAGTCATGCTATTTAGGGCATTATGTAAAACCATCACATTCAAGTCACTGTGTTGGCTGCAGCTTAATGAATCCACGTTAATCCATCTCTATCAGTAGTGATGAATACTGTACCTTGAGGAGTTGTAGTGCTCTGAAACAAAAAGGGCTTAAGACGCCATATGAGGAAGCAAGATAAAAAAGAAATAATTACAAGGAAGGATTTATAAAGTTCTGGAAGAGAATCTTTTAGTGCATTAATATCTAACAGGCAGCAAAGCTCTTTTTCTTTAAAAAAGCAACAAACAAAACAAATAGCTTAAAATGGAAGAGTTGAAGACACAGTAAGAGGATTAGTGTATGGGGTTGCTGAGTCTACTGGCAATTACAAAGTCTGGCTTTGCAAATAGTATCAGCACAAATAAAAAGCAAAATCTGTAAAATACTGGTTTAATTTTAACACAGTATTTAACATAACACTAGAATGTATAACATAGACCTTGTAATCAATCCAGGTATAACAAAGCTGAGGTTCCTTTTCCTCAAGTTTTTCCTCTGCACGTGGCTTTCAGCCATCCAGTTAACTCAGGATCAGCTGCTTACTGCCTTGAACTGCAGTGGAGGTGCTGCTGTTTCCTTTCTTTCTTCATGTGACAGGAACAAGAAGTTTGTGCTGCAGAAGAAATTCCAAAGTTTGCTAAGGAAGCTGCACCTCCCGACTGTTTAACTGCAACGCTAACAGAGCCCAGCCTGTGCATGTCACAACGGGAAACATTTGTGTAATCAAAGGATCTCCACACCACGCTGCTGCTGCTGGCTTAGGAAAAACTCTGCCTTGCTAAAACAATACGGGTTAGCTCTGTAAGAAACTGAAATTCAAGTGGCCAAGTACTGCAAGTGAGAATCACTGTCACTTGAACAACCCTACAGCAGGATTCTGCACCTGGCTCCAGCCCTTCTGCCCAGAAGGAGCTGGGACGGGACTTTTTATTCAGCAAGAAGGAAGTTTCACAGCCTGGTACTCCACTTCGAACTGTGGGGACCTGACTCGGGCCTATTACCTTGAGAGGGGTCTAATGTGCAGCCAAGAAGGTACTTGCCGCTTTTCTCCTCTCTCCGTACTATGAAAATATTTACACTTACTCTCATTTGTAACATGCTTTTAAGTGCACTGCTAAAGAACGTGTAGTAGTGTTGATATTACTTGTATGGAAGTAGTTTTGGGATCAGAAATACAGATCAAACCTTACTGAAAATAATTTAGGGAGCTGTAGGTACAAATAACCTCCCAGGCCATAAGAATCCTGTGTTACTGAATACATAAACAAAAAGGCGATCATTTACAGCCTTTCAATTATATTTCAGGCATTGAGTAATGGAAACCTCTCTGTTCAAGAACAGTTCTTAATTGTATCCTCAACATAAGCACACTTTAAAAAGTAAAAGTTTCCCTGAATAAGCACAATCTTAAATACCTTACTATACTGAAGGCCTTACACGCCAAGATGAGCACAACTGCCATGGAACATACACACACTATTGTGCTCAAGTTCACAGCTGGAGCAGCAATCAGCATAAAATTTCAGTTCCTTGCTATGTGTAAATCCAATTTGTTCCCATAGCTGTGGCAATTGCAAATATGAATGAGGGGCACAGGTGCATACCTAGCATTTTGAAAAATAAAATTAATCCCTACTGATAAATATTATTTTGAGAACAGTTTCCATATGACAATATTCAGTTTCTCTTTAGAAAGAAGGTTATTCTTACTATATTGTTTAATTTGAAATGGTCCCTTTGCTCATCCATCTCCTGGTCTTTGAATTACACATACAGCAGCAAACGTCTTTTGTTTCAGCATTTTGACTTTGAAATAAGTCTCTTGCTTTGTCATCTGTAGAAAAATTCTCCTTTACTACAAAAACCAGCTACTAAAGAAGAGAGCTGAATAAGCTCCCTGACACTCTGCACGGTTGAAGGACAGAAATTCTTTCTTTCTAAGCTCCCTCTTCACCTTCACATGTTAACTGGAATCACTAAGGTGAATCATACCTTCTTGAAACACAGATGAACATTTAGCAGCATCATTGAAGATGACTTAAAGCAGAGAAAGTATAAATATAATCTTTCCCACACTTGCATTTCTCAGTGCTCATCTCAGCTTTTGATCCAGAACTGACCTGTCAGTCAGTTTTTCTGTAGTCAGGGACTGGGGATTAAGCAATTCCTGTTTAATGATAGCATATTATTTTGCAATAATATCTTTGAAAACAAAACTGAAACTGGGTATTCATTGCGTATTTGATATAACTAAAAAAAAAAAATCCCTTTGAGTATAGTTCATGGTAAAACTGAGTCTACAAAAGCTGTTTACTATCCCACTGCAGCAGACATTTCTGAAAAATTAGACAGAACAGATAAGCCATCATTGAATTTTCTGGCAAAATATTAACTGCAGCTAAACCAAGATGTTACCAGAAATGAAGTGGTATAATGCTAACAAAGAACAGAACAGAACTGGCAGTAATAGGAATCAAAGATGGACCTGGTCCTCTCTTCTACATTCATAATGAAAGAGTAAGGAAAACCACAGGCATCAGCTGATGCCCATAATCTGTCCCTTCCCTTGTAGAAACATCTCATAACAGCCCAGTGTATCCCTGAGGGCTTTAAAGGAATCTGTGAGAATTGAAGGAGGCAGATTTCAGAAGAGGCTGAGCAGGAATTAACACACTCCAAGCACCACTGCAGTTACTCAGTCAGCCCTGAGGATGTGTATGGAGCCTGATCCCTCCTGCTGTAGCCGTAGCAGCTCTCAGGAGATATGTAGACAGTGAAGATCACAAGAGCTCCAGCTTCTGTGAGGATTTCTGCTAAGGTCTGGTAACTCTGGATGTAACATTGTCCTCAAGAGTCTTCTTGTGGTTCCAAGACCTTCTGGCATTTTCCTGCACCTGTGTGTGGGAGTGTATAATTTGTTCATTCAGTATAAAGAGTTTTGGTATGGAGCAATTTATTTTAATCTCCAATAAATTACTTTTTATTCCCTCATTTTTTGTTGCCAATGCCTGTAACCAGAAAACTCCTCCTCAAGATCGCCCGAGTCTGGTTGGAAAACTGCAGATTGCAAACCACCCTGTTTCATCTTACCTGTCTCCCAAACAGCTGCCATCAATCCAACGTTAGAAAAGGGAAATGTGTATTTCACCCTTCCACTTCCTCCTGACAAACATCAATTTCATAAACTCCGTTCCCATGTTTGACAACACCATTTAATCCCTATCAAAATTCTCAATTTCAGGAGAGTTTAAGAGTGTATATCAGATACTGGGAAATGGAAAATAGCAGAGTTTTCTCATAAGTTGGAGAGTTCAATTTAAATATGCATATACTAAGAGATTTCAAGCACACTTCCCTGCATAATGCAAAAATAACCAGGCTGGGTAGTGCTAACATTTGGAGGTGCTAGGCCACTACAGAAACTGCCGCCTTCACATTCAGCAAAGCATGAAAATCGACCGCACGCTCCCTTTTCTCCTCACAGCTCAACTCAGGGCTTGTAGGATGCTGGGAGCCTCACTGCAGCCTTCTGCTCCCAAACAAATTTCACAGGGCAGAGATAAATCCAGCAACTTCCCCCCTACTCAGGACTTAACAGCTACTTTGCTGTTTGATTGCAAAAAGCCGTTCATGAGCAGGGCTGCTGGCAGCGGTGAGTTAGCCTGGCGAGAGGGAGAGCGAGGTCAGCTCAGTCCCCGGCCACTTCTCCCAGTTGTAGCCACGGTGAAAATCCAGAGCTGTGGCTATACCACTGCACCCCGTGGAGGGTCTGGCCCAAGGCTGTCCAAATGACCTGAACTGTGTGTTCCTACACTATGCAAACTATCTCCTCAGAGGACATAACAAGAGTGTGTTTAGCCTACACGGGAATACTGCTGCTGCTTCTAAGAACCTTGGGGTAAAGGCTCTGGAGTTTAAAAAAAACCCCAAAACCACACAGCTATTTGAGTCAAAGGGCAATGCAATGCTGGCATGTGAGCAAATGTGCATAGACTACCCATTTGTAAAATTCAGGCTGAAAATTGGAAGGAATTTCCCAATAGGGAGGGCAGGGTGGCCCTGGGACAGTCTTCCAGTTAGGGCAGAGGACAAATCAGCTGAGCTCAGTGCAAACTGATGTTCAGCTTGTTTATCTGTGTTAGGGGGACCTCACTAATGTAGGATGAGGTATCTCCAGCCACGAGGGAGAAAACAGGAAGCCCCGGGAGACCTTTCTTTGGTTCTGTGTTCTGGACTTTTTCTGTGTGTGGGTGAACATTCAGGTATATGAAGAGTTTGAGAAAGGTAGATCTTCTCTCTCGCCACTTCCACCAGAGAAGAGAAGGGCTGGAAACAGTTGGCTAGAAACATTTCAAGCATCATCATTAACAATAATATCCATAGAGCTTGCTGTCTCCTCCTTCTGAGTGTAGAACATTTCTCTCACACATTTAAATCAGGGGACCTGGTGTAACCCCTATGAAGTAGGTAGCACAAGGGTGATGCAAAGCAGTAGAAAGATATCAGAATGTATAAAGCAGCCAGAACTGGATCTCATCTACTCAGTTCTGAATTTGGCTGCATGCTGTTACTGTCAGAGGAGGTTTTGGGCATCAGTTTAGGTCTTCAATGGCCAAATGCTGCCATCATCTTCTGTCACTTTGTCCTCTTGAATTCCAAAGATGTTTCTGCTGGTGACTGCAGCTCCAGATACAACTTGGCACGAACTCCACAACCAGCCCTATGTTAATTTTCAAATTGTTCTGTTCAGAAAGTAGGTGGTTTTCACTCACAGGTAAACATCAGGTTTGTTGTTTTTTTGTTTGTTACAAAAAACTTTCAAAAGTCAGCTACATGATTCCATTATAAGTTCCTTGGGGAATACTTGTTTTCTGTGCCCTCTTTCATCTGCTTCTATGTGGTACAGACATGGTAATGTGGAAGTGTGGAGAAATGTTTTATTAGGAGAGGTAAACATTAATTTTATTATGGCTCTGGTTTATTTATGGTTCTGGTGTATATTGTACGTGCACACTAAAAAGACCAATCAGCTAAAAATAATGTTTCACTAAGAGTTTACCTCAGGGTTCTTAGTGGTGATTTATCTCCCCTAATAGTGACGTAACTGGTCAATTGCCCAGAACTCTCAATTTATTGCAGTCTATTGCGTTTTTCGTTAATATCTGGCAAGATACTTCACTGTGATTTTACAAAATGTATTAAAAAGGAGAGATCTCAGGGAGTTACAGCCCCATTGAGCCAGCATTACTCAGCTAAAACATCTCCAGGAGCATAAGAGATTTCTCTGAATTCCATACTATGGTGCCCTTGCAGTATAAAAACTCACACATTTACACTGCTAGCTGAATGTATCAGATTCTAATTTTCCTTTTCAGTAATTTGTTTTAAATCACGGGAGGTGCTTTTTGAAAAAAATGTTTCTATTTAACGGCTGTTTTCAGCAATTTTCTACAAGTAGGCACCTTAGGTAAGCTTAGTCCCTGAAATGCAATGACAGTCTAATGGCACTGAAACCTTCTCTGTGGCTGCTCACAAAGCAGCTCTTTTTACGGTATGTGCGCTTATATACACATACATGTTTCCACCCACGCTTCCATGTCTCTCTCCATCTTGGATCTGGAGAAACCATCTCCCTCTTCAGAGGAGAGGATTGCCTGGGTTCAGTGCTGGGGCTCTGCGCCGAGGCGGCCCACGGGGGGAACGCGTCCGGCTGGGCAGAGCGGGGCGAGCGCGGCCACTGGACCTGCAGAACCCTCTGACCAGACCTAAGGAACACTAACACTCAGCGCGGGACAAAGTCCTGCAACAATTTTAACAGGGCTTACAGCCCGGCGCCGTACGGAGCGGCGGCAGCAGGCGGCGCCTCCCGGGCCAGCTCGGGGGAGCGGCCACACGTGCAGCGAGCTCCGGCCTCCCGCCCGCGGAGCCTGCGCGGCCGCGACTGCCGGGA
>VZTR01000432.1:4573-27972 GCA_013400775.1 Chaetops frenatus | reverse complement strand
GGGCCGCCGGCCCTGTATGTACAGCTGCACGGGGAGACCAGCCGGCGGCTGGAGGCCCACGAGAAGCCGCTGCAGATCCAGAACGACTACCTCTCCCAGCTGGGCTTCCGGGACCTGTGGCGGGTGCAGGAGGAGGGCATGGACTCGGAGACCGGCTGCCTCATCCGCTTCTACGCCGGTGAGCGGGGCCGGGGGCGGCCGTGGGGAAGGGGCGGGAGCCGCGCCCACCGCCCTGGCTGTTAGCGCGGTGGGCGCCGGGGTGAGCGCAGGGCGTGCGGGCGGCTGGGCGCTGCTCCTCCGCCAGGCTGTCCCCTGTCACGGGGAAGATGGCCCGGGGCTGTCCCCTGTCAGGGGGAAGGCGGCCCGCGGGTGTCTCCGCGCCGCGCCGGGGAGGGGCCGTGCCGGGAGGTCCCCGGCGGCGGCGGGAAGCGCTGCCCCGAGCCGGCTGCAGGGAGAAGCCGTGCTGTCAGACGCCCTCAGGCTGCCCCAGCGCTGTGCCCAGGGCAGCCTGCCCTCCCTTCAGCGCCTCGGTTATGGAGGTCGCGCTTGTGTTTTCCCGTTCCCGGCAGCGGCACTGGGCGTTCGAGGTTAAATCAGCCTTAATCTACTACTGCTTTCCCTAGTGACGAGGAGTTGCATCAGTGCTGCTGCCGGGCACGGGAGGTCGAAGTGTGTTCCAAATGTTTGCGGGATGCCGGCAGCTCGCTCACGGTTTAGTGGAGCTGCGTGCTCGCTGTGGGGAGCGCCGAGCCCGCCCCATCGCGTAGCCGAGGGCACGGCCAGCTCGCTCCCAAGGGGGAAGCCCCGCGCAGTTCTTGCTCCTGAAATAGGTTACAACAGTACAGGGCGCGCAGATGCCTGAGCTGAGAGCGGTGCGTTCTTGCAAACAAAATCCTGCACTTGTCTTTCCGCGGTGTTGGCATCAGTTTTTCCCGTTAGAGTGGTGGGACTTGACTAAGAGACTGAGGGCAGTAAGCGAGAGAAGTGGGGAAGCACAGGTCATGGTCTTTGGAAGCAGCATGGTCAAAACCTTTATAACGAAAAGGGAGAAGCTTTGTAATGCAGCTTTGCTGTTACAACATACAGTACAGAATTTGGAGGGTGTTGGGTGGAAAAGTTAGCTCCCACGTCGTAATTATGCAACCTGCTGTAGTTTTAGGGAGGTTTAAAAATATCTTGTGTGTCAGTTGAGTTGGTTTGTGTAAAAGACTTACTGTAATCTCAGAGCTTCTTGGGTTTAAACTGTCCTGTACATTTCTTCAAAAAGAAGACATTGTATAATGTCCGAGTATGCATTCAGATACCTTCTAAGTTTTCTTCTGAAACAGGTAAATGTGATATCCCGAGATGAGGTCATGCTAGCAAAGTAGCACATGCCGTCCATCCCCTTGCTGGGTTGGCTGAGCAGAATGGTCCTTTAATGAACCGTGAGAATTCAGTGCTTTAACTCTGAAAAATACAGATATTCTTTTCTCGAGTGAAATCCGCTGAATGTCAAATGCAGTCGGTAATAGTGGGGTGGGAAGGATAACAGTACGCTGGATAAGTGCCCTGCTTTATTCAGAAGAGAATGTGGGAGTGGTGGCAAGTGGTCAATTCAGCTTTTCTTCAGATTTTTCTGATTGTACAATGACCCCAGCATAACGAGAGCAGAAGTAGTTGTTAAAGGAATTGACAGAAATAGGTTAGATGCACTGGGGTTAGAAAGTAGCTTAAAATACTTTTTTTTTTCAGATGATGATTGTGGTCTTTCATGTTTCTCTGCCTGCTCTTGGGGATGGAAGTCAGCAGGTGATGCTGGGAGGGATGTTGCTTTCTTTATTTCCAATCCCACCCCACCATTAAATGGGGATGCACACACGTGTTTTAAATTGGGACAGCTATATGCCTTCTTTTCTAACAGGATGTGTTCTAAAGAAAACACAATCAGGAAACATAGCGACGTCTTACACACAGTTAAACCTGTTTGCATGTAGTTTTAATGCATTAAATGATTAATTATACATGCTAAATGAAGATGTTCCAACTGTTTTATTTCACTGTCTCAACTTGATTGCTAATGTAGCTTCTACATTTTAGACTTCCTTGTACAAAACTACTGGATAGAAGGATATTTCTGTGAGCATACATAGGATTACATTAATGCAAATTCCTTACGCAAGTTCATATGCTAACAAGTATGCCTCTGTACTTCAAAAGTACAGCGTTTTTTGAAATCCTTATCTCTTTGAGGGGATCTGTGATCAGCATCTAAAACACCTGTGATCAGGTGCTTGTAACAGAAAGGTTGCAGCATCTGAAGTACCAGACCAGCCAAAAACAGCTAAGAAAATATTACTGACATGTAATCACACTGATTTTATGTAACTGTCTTGGCAAGTTATCTCTGCTTCCGTATTTTTTATACACACAACCCAAAGATGAAAGGGAGGGAAGCAGAGACACTTAAAAAGAATACACACCAAATTACACTGGAAAGGGGAGCGACTTTTTTGGCCCCAATGTTAAGTGTTTTGCTTAGGAGAAATACCTTTTTAATAAATGATCCTCCAGGATCATACCCTAAGGAAAGCTTTAAAATAGTGATTTCCTGTTTGCCTAGGACTTCATTGATTTAAGCAGCCTGGCTTGTCCCAGTGGATGGAGAACCACTAGCATCTCTATCCCTGTAATTTCCTGCAAGCTGTCTCAGTAGGATTTGGTGATACTGGTCTTGTACTGATGTGAAGTGGCATAAACCTAGGTTGGATTTATTGCATTGCTTCTAAAAGGAATTCTTTCACCTAATCCCCCTGCAGTGAGGAGAGAAGAAGAGACCAAAGTGATGATTTGTTTTTTTGGTTTTTTTTTATTTCTGAGGAGAGACAGTTTTAAGATTGTAAGATGACTGTACTGAGACTTACCATTACAAATTCTAAATAAGACAATAAAGCAGATAGTTTTAGTGATTGCCGTAGGCTGGTAATTTCTCCTGTTGTGGAATCTGGAAAACACAGATTAAAAAAATTATTGCAAGGAGAACTGCAGAGAATCAGATTTTTCTGCTATGACAAAACAGTTTTTATAATAAATAGCAGTGCAAAAATATTCTGTAAATGAAATATCAGGTCTTTTGAAAACCCTCAAAACCAAAATGGGACACTAAGAAGGTAAAAGTTTTTCCTGTGCATTGCCTTGGTTTGTTTCAGAATATGGTTAGTGCATGTTTTTTCTGATGTCTCCTCTCATTTTCTTCCTTAAGAGCCTGAATGTGGTTGATTTCTTCAGTGTCTTGACTCTAAGCATTAAAAGGATATCACCACTGCTGAAACAAAATCCTTTACAGCTTTACGGGGCTGATCCTACTTCCTGTAACAACAATTTGAGCAAAACTGGGCATTAGTGATTGGTCAGGCATGTCAATTTTTCTCTCTTGTAAAATCTATCTTAACAAAAGATAATGTCCTCAAAGTTTGAAATACTTAATCTCTGTTTAAAAGAATATGGTTAAATAGCCTTCTGCTGAGATACTGTGTGACTGAGTTACGGAACTGTGTAAGAATCCATAGTGCAATTAGAGTCATGATATTGTTGCTGGGAGACTGGTTAGGTCAGACTTCCTAAACTATTCCTAAAACTTCAAGAGTGGCTGTGATCCAGAAGACTCCTTGCAAACAAGTTATAGTATTCCTTATTGCTTCGGAAAAATAATTTGTTGTCCCAGTGGCCTTGACTTCCCGATAAGTTGCTTGTAGGAGGAAAAACAGACTAATACGACAATCTCATTAAAAGCTGCAAAACTCCTTATTCGTTTTAGATCAAAAATAAGCATGGAATTATGCAGTGCTGTGTTCTGAAGCTTCTACATGGCAAGGAGCGTGAGTAACAAGATCCTGGTCTTGAAGACTGGTTCAGTACAATGGATGTTTGAGGCTTTTTTGTTTTAGTGCTGAAAGGTGATGTTGTTTCTGATTCTGGCATTTGGCCACCATTAAATTCTCTGCCCCCTGATGTGACATAGGGCTTTTGCACCTGCTGGTGTCATCAAATATATCACTTTTTCAGTAGATGACTGCCTATAGGCAGAATACTAAGAAATGCCAGATGTAATTAGGGGTGTTAATTTTGCATCTAGCTGTCAGATGTTATTTGGGAAGAGATCCTTTTGGCTCATGTGGCCTTTTAGAAAGCTGTGAAGAAAGAAAAATCTCGCTTAGTCTTGAAGCACATTATAAGGGATGTTTTTCTGTCCAGTAAAAAAAAAGGGGGAAGATCAGTTGCAGTGCTCTGAGCAATTGTGTTTGCTTGCCTTCTTTAAAAAAAGTACACCTTGTAGCTGGGGTCATACTAAGACTTTCAGCTAGGTGGATGGAAAGACAGTTTTAGATGCTTAGTTTAGAAGGTGCCAGAGGTCTGGCAATGCAGAGCTTTGTGGAATGTATTGAATTGCTGTCTGCTTGTCCTGCTTGGTGAATAACTCAGTTCAGGTATTTAATACATTGATAAACTTGATTCAAGGTGACTAAGTGCTGTTATGGGGGGGAAGCATGCCAGAGACGCTCTTTTTATTATTGAGTGTGGGAGAACAGCTGTGCCCTAAAGAGCTGCTTTTGGAGCACTTGACATAGTTCTGACATCTCATATCTTTAACATAAAAGGAATTAATTCACATTAATGTGAATGGATGTCTTTTTGCAGGTGTGATTGGACAGGAGAGGTCTCTGTGAACTTGTCTGAAACTGAAAGGAAAAACAACCTCTGCCTAGGGCTGCTATGATCCTGATTTTTTTTTTTTCTTCCTAGCGTGACTCGGATGAACATTCTTTTACCTTTAATCATTTATATGTTGGCATCTCCTGCAGAGAGAAGTAATACCTAAAATTTTCCTCTTTGGGAAATTCTCACGTTTCAGCTACAAAGCAGTTTAAATCCAGGCTTGGTCCATGTTGGTTCCAAGGTAATTTCTAGTCTTGTTCTGCAGGAAAGTTTAAAATGGTTGCAGTGCCTTTGGCTGGCTCCACCTGTTCACATGCATAGCCATTTGCTTATCTCCTGTTGGAATGGGGTCTTTCTGAGGTAGGCAGCTTTCAGAGGGGCTCTTGGGCTCCTGCACAGGAGGAGCTGTGCAGATAATGCTGGAATGCTGGTGCAGCTGAGCTTTGGTATGTGACAGCTGTTAAGTACAATGGTTTTTTGCAACTTTTAAATTCTGTTGTACTCCTGGCTAGCATCCATAACTTAAGTATGTGTTAAGTACTGACACGGGAGATTTTAGTGTGATGTACATAGCAGTTACTATATATACTAAATATGTAGTACCTAATTTGGTACATCCAGGAACTGAATTTCTTCACTGCTGCAGCACAGAACGCGGCATTCTTTTTTCTTTTCTTTTCTCTTAATGTTCTTTAAACTGTCCCTCTTGCATTTTTTTTTACCAATTATTCCCCCCACGTTTTTTTTAACTGTACATAAACATCCTCTTGATGATGGAATTGCTGATATACCTAAGAGCCCTTCTGTAATTAAAGCATCCATCTGTTCTGTTAGGACACTGACAGACTGCTGTGCATCTAAAGCGCTACATGGTTCTTGGGAAGATACTGCTTAATAGTACAAAAAAAAAAAAGGATTCATTTGAACCAGGGTTAGCAACTGGTGTGTGCTTAACTATCAAAACCTACTTCAATAGTTAAAAAAATCTCTTTATAAAACAATATAAAGAGATATTTATTTGTTATTTAAGTGGTGCTGTGGAAAAGAGGCAAGTATAAGACAACCTGCCTGAGCAGATCAGTTTGAAAAATACACTCATTTGGAATTCCATGGAATAGAAGTTTAGAGATGAAAATCCAGGAGACTGCTACTTGTTACACTCAGCTTTTTAATTTGAGGGGAACCTGTGCCTCACATGCTTACTGCTTCATTTTCCTCTGTGTTTAAGGGGTGATAATTTTGAATAACTATTTAAGCTATTAGAATATTAGTTTGGGGGGGGGGGAGAAAAAGAAACCAAAGAATGACCTTCTGTTTGCCTTGTACAGAAGCAAAGATAGTTTGACTTAGTCTTCAGTGTTTCATTATTTCACTGCTTGTGGAATGGGGCACACTGGCATTTTAGTTCAGATCAAAGTGCTCATGTACTTGTTTTCAGCTTCCCTTGAGTCTGTTTCAGGACTTTTTCCTCAAATGAGGATTTGCACTCTGGGAAGCTGTTTGTCTGGGGTAGCTCTGTAATAACTGTGTTCTTTAACCCAGGGAACTGAATGCGGTGGCTACCTTTGAGGGTGTTTTGGTAAAACATTTTGTGTGTGTGTGTGTGTGTATTCAAATGGAATAGATCTTGATGGTTCAAGTCAGTTGCAGTTTGTGGGGGGAAACTTAACCCAAGTAAAAAGGGTGGAGTGGGGTATACCAAAATGTCTTCAGGTTTGTAAACTTCACTGTCTTGGCCATGTGATTTCTGCTTAGTTTTTACTTCTCTGAGATGTCTAAGAGAAATGCAACCAACCTCCATCAACAACTAAAAAGTTTTAAACTCACTGAAAAATGAACGAGTCTTAACTTTTTCTATATTTGGCTCTAAGACAGGAATTCTGAAACACTAAGCCCTTCACAGGATATTTAAGAAACATCACAGGAGGACAGTGGTCTTCATTTAAAAAAACAATGATATCTTTCTTCTGAAAGTCATCTGAGAGATTGGAAACCCGTTAAAATTATAACTGCATGGTAGTGTCAGAGTTGTGTATAGATTTGAGGTAGTTAAAATCTATAAATTTTATGGCAGAAAGGTTCTGTGAAAATTCTAGATTTTTCAGTTTTGTGTTTCATTCCAAAGTGACGCGTTTTATTCTTTGTGTAACTTTTGTCCTTAAATAGCTTTTTTGGACAGTTGAATTAACTGTAGCATTGCCTTTTTTGTGAGAATAATCTGTACATTTTTCACTAGAAAATAACCTGTATTCATTGTAGATTAGTTATTCTTTAAAATTAGTCTGGCATTTATTCACTGTGGTATCTAACATAGATACCATTTTCTAAAAATAACTCATGGCAAATTCGAATTGAACATTTTCCCACTGAGTGCTGTTATATACTGAAGTCACTTTAGGTCTGAGAATTTTAAACTGAAGTATTGGTGTTTATGATATATTTTATTTAACTCTTGGTTTACTTTTTATCATATGTGTGCTATGTGAGAAACTGTTACATGTAAAGAGAAAGCATTACTTTCTGTTTGGAATGCAGCAGCTGTTGTACCATCACGGAGGGATGTATGTGGGTTTTAAATGAATAACAATACTGTATTGTGCTGAAGTTCCATTCAGGATTTCAGGTAGGTGAAATTAATGGTAGAACTGGTTTTCTGTGGTGTCTGTGCTGGCATAGCTGCTGTGGTGTTTGTTTTTTTTTTTAAAAAAGGTACTGTCAGTAATCAATCACCCTTTGGGATCTTGTCTGTTACCGTGGATGTGGTCACCAGGGCCCTCTGTACTCCCTGCCATTGTCACAGAAAATCATTTAGTTAAGTGGATAGTCCAAGTTCTTTACACCATTTGCCCAACCAGGATTCCTTTTGCTTCCTTGGTTAGCTAACTAGCTAGTCCTGACCCTTGGGGTCTGATGGCCAAAACTTTCTGCTCCCATGGATGTGGTTAAATATGTGAAAGAATGGGAATGGTACATAATCTCTTGGGGGTCTTGTATCTCCCTTCCTGTTCCATCCTCCCATTATTTAGGGGGCAAAAATTATTCTTTGGAGGACATTGCATTTAAAAATGACAACTGTAAAATCAGGAAGAAAGACCTCCTGGAGTGAAGTCATTTAATTTCACAATGTAGCATACTATTCTTTGAAGCTTTTTCTGTCGATAGGGAAGCAAAATTTCTTCCAGCTGGCTTTGACTTATTTGGAGGGATGCTGAAAATACTCATTGCTCAACTAACTGTGTGTTCCTCGATTTGACAGCTAAGAATAACTATTTACATATTGATGCAAAATACTGAGTTTCAGGGGATTTTTCTCTCCAGTTTTATCTAGTTTAGTTCATTGTAGAAGGAAAATGAAAATTGTCCAAGTGGGCAAGATTTTTAGAGTTTATCTCAATGTATTTATGTGGGCCAGAGGTAAATTTGTCCCTCTGCAGGGTATTAATTGTTCTTGGTCTTGTGCAGTGGCAGTGGGAATCTTCAACTGTACTAGGCTCTGGATTGTAGTCATAATTCTCAAAACCCCATAATAGCCACTTGAACCAGTTCCTCTCATCTTCAAGCACTCCAAATGCCATGCCAACTTATTTAAATAAAGACAAAACAATAGGCCTTGGTCCAAGGAGTAATGAGGAGCTGGAATGCCTTTGAAGTTCAGGACCCTGGGCTGTAGGTGGGATTTACATAAACCTCATTATGTAATCTAAATGCAGTTTCTCTTTCTGTTTGTTCGATTTATGAAGCTTTCTGTCCAAAGAGAAAGAGATAGTAAGACCTGTAATTAAGATAAAGAGCAGGCCACTCCTTTTCTGAATGTGTGCTCTGAGGAGGAGAGAATGTAGATCCAGCATTAAGGCTAGAACAAAACCTGTGATTTAGGCACCCTCAGTTGATGAGAATAATACTGACTCTTTTCCTTTGAAAAAGCTGCATGCTTCTTTAAACAATAACTATGCCTAGTTCAAACTATAATTGGCTCTAATATAAGTGGTACAGAAAAGCTTGGAAGCCCTAACCAGCAACAATTTTGCTTTTATGTACATGATGGAGGATCTCTATCTAAGCAGCTCTCATCAGTTTTAAAGCTGCCTTGAAGGTTTTAAGTATCTAAGTGGACAGCGAGTTTTCTGATGAAAATCGTGTACACTGACGTTTTGTTGTTCTCATTCAAGCACTTGCTTTGTCTTACTGCCGGATCCTCTCTAACCTTTTTCTTACAGCAGATAGTAATTAGGAGCACTGCATTTTCTTAGAGTTCTACTAACAGCAAAGCTAACTATGTGTGGAATCTACTTGCTTATTAGATGATTGGTCAGATGAACCAGTGACTCCTTATCACAAGTTATTTTATGATTATTGACTCAAATTCATAGAATTGTTAAGGTTGTAAAAGACCTCCAAGGTCATTGAATCCAACCTTTGATTGAACACCTCCATGCCAACTAAACACCAAGTGCCATGTCCTGTTGTTTCTTGAATGCTTCCAGGGATGGTGACTTCACCACCTTCCTGGGCAGGCTGTTCCAATACCTGACCACCTTTTTGGTGAAGAAATTCTTCCTGATGTCCAGCTTGAATCTCACCTGGTACAGCTTGAGGCTGTATCCTCTTGTCCTGTCACTGTTGCATGGGAAAAGAGACCACCCCCCACCTGGCTACATCCTGCTTTCCGGCCATTGTAGAGAGTGATGAGGTCCCCCCTGAACCTTCTTTTCTTCCAAGCTAAACAGGCTGAGCTCTCTCAGCTGCTTCTCATCGGACCCTTCACCAGCTCTGTTGCCCTTCTGTGGACTGGCTTCAGCCCTTCAATGTCCTTCCTGTAATGAGTAGCCCAGAACTGGACACAGGATTTGAGGTGCAGCCTCACCAGTGCTGAGTACAGGGGGACAGTCACTGCCCTGGTCCTGCTAGTCACACCGTTGCTGATACAGGCCAGGATGCCCTTGGCCTTGGCCACCTTGGGCCTACACTGGCTCATGTCCAGCTGCTGCCAACCAGCACCTGCAGGTCATTTTCCACCTGGCAGCTTTCCATCCTTTCTGCCCACAGCCTGTAGCTCTGCATGGGGTTATTATGAGTGAACTGCAAGACTAGGAAGTGATAGAGAAAGGTATTTTCCCTTCTTCTGTGTGTTACTTAGTGAGACAGACAGACCTCTAGGGGACATCAGTGAGCAGTCATTTTATTTATGAAACCTATTAGGTTCTCTCAGGCATAATTATTGTGTGTCACTGTTGACTTTCTGCATCTACGTCTGTTTGCTTTCATGCTATGAAGCTTGTCTGTTGAAATAAAAAGAGCTAATGACAAGGTGTTAAGAATGAAGTGGTGGAACATCTGGAAGGCGGCTAGCATGTCTAATGAACTGAAGTTAACAGTCTAGGAGCTCTTGTTTTCTTCTGGTACCAGTATTTTGTGGCCACAAACACTAAAGCATGATAGTTTGCAAACAGGATGTGTCTCAAAGAGAAGTTAATCACATATGTGTGGGAGATGGAATTTAACATTTCTGGAATACTAACAGGAGTTTGTTGAAAACTGTGTCATATGCAATTATACAAAATTATTCTTGAGTTAAGGATTTCTAATGTGCTGTCTTGGTTAAAGCATGGAGCTCAGAGCATGCTTATGTGGATTAAAAGTTCATTATTTAGAAGTAGACCTGAGTTTCTATCCTTTCAAAGCAAGCAGTTAGTCTTTTTGTCTTGAGTGTCCTAGCTAAAACAATAAAGGACTGACTGAAAGTATTTGAAATGTCCAAGCTCTGAGAAGTTACTGGGGATGTCTCTTACCTTTTTTTGTTTGTTTGTTTTGTTTATGGTTTTTTTGAGGAGGTGGACAGGTTTGTTTGGTGGCATGAAAAACATGTTCCTTGTCTGTATCAATGAAATTAGAACCTATAGTCTGTATATTCCCTGTGACTAAACAGAAGATTAATGTGATACATTTCAGACTATCAGATACAGAAAATGTTTCCATTTCATGCCTCTCAGAACAAAGGTATCGTGTATAAGCATATTCATCCCTGCTAAGATTAGACTATAGCACTGAGAACTGCTTGGTGTGTGTCTCTTTAATCTCCTTAATCAAATGGCAACTTTAATTCCTGCTAATACGAGAAGAGTACGTTAAGTTATTTTACTTATTTTCCTTTGCAGGTTGCATATTAGATGTGTCTCTTGTAAAAAGAATGCTTCGGAATGTTTCTTTTCTGAATCGTTGTGATAAAACATCCTAGTTTATTTTGCAACTTGCAGCTTCTTGTAATTGAAACCTAGAATGAAAATATATAGATCAGTATCACTAGATACTGTAGTACAGAGATTAAGATGCCTTGTAGCCTGCAGTGGACTAGGTCGTATTCTTCTGTGAGTGTCTGAGTAAATGCTTCTCTGGATAAAACAGTCTGCTAGAGCCTGAGGTATATATGATGTTTAATTTGCAACACTGGGTGTGGTCTGATCCTTTGTACAGTGCTCCACTGAAGTGTGAGCAGTTTCAGCACCTCTCTTGCTGCTTTAGTTCTATGTTAATAGGAGATGTATTTTGAGTTCCTGGCAAATAACTGATACTACACACTTACACTGTGGAAATGGGGAATGCAGATTTGTCACCTTAGTTGCGAACAGCACTGTCTTGAGAGTGTCAGCAGATTGCAAAGCAGAGATCAACTGTAGATCCATTCAGCCCAGAACAGGCAGCTCCGCTGTCTTTTTTTTTTTCCTTCTTTTTTCCTACTTGTCTTTTTTTGCAGTGCTTTTATTTTCCTTCTTTTCTGTTTTTCCCTTTTGTCTTTTTTTTCCCCCTCCCTCCCTTTTTCTCCTTTTTCCTTTTTTTTTTACCTCTTTCCTCCTCCTTTTTCCACTGCAAGTTTTTGGACATTCTTGGCTGCATTTACCAACTCAGCCATTTTGTACAATTTGACTCTTCTTATTGAAGATTTTGAAGGGTTTCTTTTCAATATGCATTTATCAGCAGGCCTCTTTGTGTGTTCTTCATTCTCCCACGCCTGTAAGGCTGTGTATCAAACAGTACCACTGCACTACTTGTGGAGAAGAGCATTTGTTCTAGCATGGCTAACACAGGGCTGCAAAAATAAGTAAGTAAAATTCTCTAGAGAGTCACAGCACATGGCTGTAACAAATTCAACAAATTGCTGTCTGTATATGTCAACAGTGTAGGATCAGGCAACAGTGTAGTCAAAAGAGATAAAAAAACCAGAGCCTTAAAGCAGTTTAAGGTGTATTGTACCTTTATATTACAAGAATAAGCATTTGAAAAGTTTTAAAGGTTTTTTCATTTAAATAAAAAATCCTGTGTCACATGTATGTTCTTCGTCCAGCAGAGCATCTTTAGCAAATGGTAGGGTTTTAAAAGGCAAGGGTTGTGGCTTGGATTGTCTATTAAAAGAATTTGTAAACTGATTATGAAATAAAAAAAAGGCTGATTTTGCCTAGTAAGAATTATGGCTAACAGTAGAAGAGTTCATGCTGTTATAGCCTTTGAACCTAGAATTGGATGTACTGATTCTTTAGGATTAGGCTGACTTGTAAACAGTGGTATTACATGCAGCACATCCTTAAAGCTTCTGCTTTTTAGGAATGTGTGTAGCAGACATGGAGGAGATTCAGCATGTGGTACTGCTCTCATGTTTGCTGTCACCAGCTAAGCTAGGCATGATCAATTAGATAAGTTAAATAAAACATGTATTTAACAATCATTGTCCCTTCTGAATTGTGAAGGAAAGTGCTGCTAGGGAGTATTGTATAGGGGAAGTCTGGTCTCCTCTTGTAGCCCTGAAAAAGGTAGGATTCCTGGTAGACAGATCCTGGGAACTCAGTGTTCAGACTTCTGTGCAGAAGAGGATTGCAGAGCAACTGTATGGAGTTGAATGGGGCAAGTGCCAGATTCTGCACCTGGAATGTGGGAACCCTGGATGCACATACAACCTGGGGAATGAGAGTTTGGAGAGAAGCCTCACAGAAAGAGATTTGGGGATCCTGATCCCCAGATCAGGAAAGTAAATGAGTCAGCAGTGTGCCTTTGTAGCCAGAAGGGCTTAACAGTATCCCGAGGTGCATCAGGCACAGCCTGATCACCAGCCAGTTGAGGGAGGGCATTCTCTTCCTTTGCTCTGCACTGGTGCAGCCTCACCTTGAATATTGTGTGCACTATTGGGCACCACAACATAAGAAAGATTTCAAGCCCTTGGAAAGAGTCCAAAGGAGAGCTACAAAGATGGTGAAAGATCTAGAGGGGAACCTTATGAGGAGTGGCTGAGGTCACTTGGTTTGTTCAGCCTGGAGGAGACTGAGGGTAGACCTCATTTCAGCCTACAGCTTCCTCCCAATGAGAAGTTGAGGGGCAGGCACTGATTTCCTCTCTGGTGATTAGTGACAGGACCCAAGAGAATGGCCTGAAGTTGTGTCAGGGGAGGTTTAAGCTGGATGTTAGGAAAGCACCAGAATGTCGATGGACACTGGAACAGGCTCCTTAGGGAAGTGGTCATGGCACCAGGCCTGCCGGAGGTCCGGAAGTGTTTGGACAATGTTTTTGGACACATGGTGTGATTCTTGGGGCTGTGATGTGCCCAGGTTAGGAGTTGGACTTCAGTGATCCTTGTGGAGTGGGTCCCTTCCAACTCAGAATATTCTATGATTCTGTGTCCTTGTCACTGAACACAAGAACAACTGTAATTTTTGTAGATGTGAATTGTTCTTGCATCTATGTGTTCTTTGTTCTGTGAGATTCTTAACTATGTTGCACTTGAAGTTGGGGAATTGCCTTTCCAAATGTGGTATTGTTAGTTCAAGTTTGTTTTGTTGCTGTGCACATTGGCAATCCTTAATTAGAGATGGTATTTAACATGCTTTTCAGTAGGTTCAGTAGGTTTCAGTCGGCTATTGTGCCTTGGCACTATGGATTTCTGGTTGCACTGGCATTTTTCTTCACATTTGCATTGCATTTTTCACATTCAGGTTTTACTTTAGCTCATATCCACTAATTTTCGTGTATGGCATGTTCTCAGTTGAAAATGCTTTGGGCTGTTCTCTGTAGACATGACTATATACTGCTTTGCAGCAAAATACATAGTTATCCAAAGATGGTTGGAGACTAATGTCTAACTTTCGTACCTAATGTAGATGCTGTCCATACCAAAACAAATGCTGTGGCCTGAAGTCTTTCATGCCTGCTTTTTGTTTTTATAAACCCACTAACCTTTCCATAGCAGGAATGTCTGAATATAATGATGTCTTCATCCGTAGCAGGGAAATAGTGCAATATCCTGATTTTCCTAATGATATATTAGACAAACCTTGTCTTATCATTCATACATAAACATCCTGTTCTGTCTTTTTGGATTCTCTTGTGTATTTGCTTCTCCACACTGGGGTTACAGTTGTCCTTTTGGCAGCTGATGCTTAGGAGAATATACCCCTGTGGGTCTGTCTGCAGGCAGATACATCTGACAGCTTTGCTCTGGATGTGAATATTTGCTTCCCTTCTTGTTAGTGAAAAGTGTGGTGGTAGCTGATTGTAGGTCTTATTAGGCCATGCCAGCATGGCCGCTACCCTGAGCATTTCACTGTGATTTGAATGAGCTGTAGGGCTGTCACCTGTCTGGCAAGGCACAAGGGTGAGGTGCTGGTGTCTCACATGTAGCCACCTCAGTTCCCAAATTGCAAGCACGGCCAGCTGAACTGTAAAAATGAGTGCACGGTGCTCTGGGTCATTTTGATCTTTCCCTCTGTGTGCTATTCTCTCCCTCTCCGTTTTCTTGTGTGTATGTGAGGCTGTTGAGATTTGATGAGCAACAGAGTCCTCAATAAGAGGAAGCTGCTCTGACTTTGCTTCCTAATGACCTGTAAGGCAAATTGCTGAGTGTGTTTGTTCCTTGGCAGTTATAAAGGAGGGGAAGGTAGCACATGATCAGGGGAGAAAAGTAAAATTTTTGCATCTTGCTGTTTACTGGTAGTTGTTACTCTTATTAATGTGTGTGCTTTGGTTTTTACTGAAGACACTTGAAGTGAAAGAGGGTTTGAGTGCTGAGGTATGAGTTCATCCAGTTAGGGGTTGAAGGTACAGAGATAAATACAGTTAAGTGTCATGAGTTTCATGGTGAGTGAAGAGCAGAGGTAAAAAACCCCATGTGGTAGAGAAGCACGGCTTGTCTCGGACTAGCTGGTGAGGAATCTTGCCTGCAGGTAGAGGAGTGCCCTGCCACCTTTGGCAGCTCTGCTGGATCTGGCAGCAGTGTGGTGGTGACATCACCCTGAGGAGAGGGAGAAGGTTAGGCAGAGTCACTAGGGCTACTTGTTCTGCGCAGGCACTCGGGAAAGGGTTTCTTTCGTATGCTGTCTAATAGATTCAGCCTTTTATTTTATAATATAATTAAATAACCAAGCCTTTGTGTGGCTCCTGAATTCCTTTAATTTAGCGGCAGCACAGAAGCTGAATTCAGAGTATTCATGGGCCTGTACTATCTCCCTGACTACTTGCCAGGTCTATTCATGCTGTTCTGAGTGCAGGAAGTTCTCACATTCATTCAGGGTTGGGGGGTTGGGGTGGGAGGCGTTGTGTGGTTGGCTTTTTTTTTTTGTAAGCAAGGGAAATGGTTATAAGGAAAATTCTTCAGCGATTCCCTGGGACCAATTTACCAACTGTTAATCTGTGAGTAAATAATGGGAACAGTTTATACACTTGGTAGCTCTTGAGAAAGAGCAAAGAATCATGAGAAGTTCACAGTCCACAGCCCCAAGATAGCAGAATCCTTTGGTATGTTCGGATTTGTCTGAACAGGGATAGATTAGTACTTTTTTGCTAGCACGTGTAATCTTAGATATTCTGAAGTGCTGAGTTTTATGAGGAAAACTTTATGCTGGCATGTGGTAGCTGGCTGCTTACTCTTAACTTGCTCAAGTTAAATAATTCTTTTTCTGTTTGAGTTTTAAGGCTCTAGTCAGTATGTTTGTCTTCCATAGACTGTTACTAATGCTCTCTCAAGGAGGGGATGAGGAAGTGTATTTGCTGCCTGGTGAAGAAAGCTGGTAATAGTGGCTTTCCTTTGGTTTGGGGAAGGGGAGAGAGGGGGGGAACAAGAAGGTGAAACAAAACTGAGAAAACAATGACTATATCAAAGCTAGTAGTCAGAACTACAAAATGCTCTGCAAACTTAAGCATTCATTTCTCTTCTCAGGAACTGTCTCACATCTCTGATCTGTGGTGTCTTATCTTTATAGCTAGATACCGCAGTGATAGACATTACTGACACGTGTAAAGGGCATTGGAAAAGGGAAAGTGACATTAGTGTGGGTTTACTGCTGCTACAGCTGAAGCATTGAGGAGAGCACACAGCTATCTAGGATGAGTATAGCAGGATTTGGGCAAGTTGCCATTTTGATCAAAAAAAACGGAACTGGGGTGGTACAGACTCTTTTGGTATTTGCTTGTTAACATGTGTCTGGATTGTCTGTTGTGAAATGGAGAGAGAAGTGCTTGACAGAACAGAGGATATATATACACAATTTGGTACCTGAATAAACAGATGAAAAGCTTTTTATGTAGATAGGATGGGCTACATCTAACATGTTTCATCTGGAAACTGAATTGGAGGTGGAGAACACAAAGTTTGTGTGTCTAGCTCATACCATGTGAAGTACGCATTTTTATGCTGGGGTATAAAACCTGCAAGCCAATGTACCCTTACCAAAAACTGTTTTAAACTTGGATTACCTTAAAGCTAGGTAATCACCTTTATGAGATTCCACCTTTATTAGGATCCTGGCATGCATAGGCCTTAAGAATTACCTTGCTGTGAGACTTAATTTGATACTCTGATGTTGTAGGACAGCTTCCTGTTCTGCTGAAAACTGCAATGTGTTTTTGAGTTTCATTCTGTTTCTTTGTAGTTTCTCTAAGGAAAAGCATTGTGCTTATATTCTGTCAGTAAGTATTTGGGCTCTTTTTACCCTTTTCTCTTTCCATGCTCGAGTTTGCAAGTTTTAGAGATCAGTCTGAATTACTGTTCATGAGATTAAAAGTCTTGTGAATGAAGTAGTTTTCCCGAGGTGTCATTGGTTCTGGATCATGGTCTGTTAAGAACATTTACATATGGACTATGGCACCTGTTACACGTGCAACTAAGGAAGTAATGCCAAGTGTCTGGATTGTTATAGGAAAAACAAGGAAGCAAGGAGTCAACTTGTTTCTGGTAGATAGCATCTTTGTATTGCTTTTTTTCACCCCAACTTTCGAACTGTGAATTTTGATTTCTGTTTTCTATTATAAATGCTGGTGCTGAATATCCGTGACAGCTTTCCTTTTAGAACAGCTTACCATTTTAAGGTCTAAAAGTACTGCGGCAGCTTTACTTTTTACAGATTTATATTAAAAACCTTCTGCTTGCTGTATGTATAAAATTACACATTATATATAAGGTTTTAATCCCTTCAAAGTTAGAAAGTCTCTACTTAAACTTATTTTGTGAACCCAATTTCATAACAAAGAGAAGAAAGTGCATGCAAGCACAGATTTGCTTCAAGGTTGGTTTTCTGATATTTTTTCAACACCTTATGAAAGTCTTTAGCAAAATGAAGATAAATAGCTTCAGTTATTCCACACGTTCTCGAGTACTGGAGGAGAGGAGTGTGTCAGTTGAGGGCAGTTTTACTTGTAAAACTCTTTACTTATGGGTTGCTGTTGGAGCAAAGTGGACAATGGAGATGAAAAGAGTGTGAAGAGAAACTTGACTGTTTTGAAATTAGTTTGTTTTTCCTTCCAGAATACAGGATATTAAAGATAAGGTAACTATCTTTAGAAGTCTGACAGTACTGTGAGTAAGAGGAGAGCTGGGCTACACAGAAAGTGTAATTCCTATCTTTTTAAAATCATTGTAGCATATTCTGGTGAGTTAACGATTGCTGTTAGAAAATGGGATGTTATTAGGTGTGTAGTTATGCTATTGCTCCTCCTAGCTGTTAGCATTGTGAGTAGATGAATGCTGCAGAGCTGCCTGTTGTGTTGAAATGCCAAGTCTTTTTGTTTAGCTTCTGGCTTATATAAGCAACTCGAGTGCTTGCCACAAGATACTTTGTGCAAAATAGTATCACCTGAAAGTACCAGTCTCCACAGGATTGTGTTGTTCCCTCTGCCTTTATAATCTTATGCTGGGGACCTATCGCACAAGTAAACCAGGAGTCAAAGGCTTACTGTGTGGATGAGCTTTACATATGAAAACCATCTTGGTTTTCATTGAAAACCACTTCTTATGTATCTCCTTTCCCCACCATCAGTGGTGTAGGATTTACTCTGTTGAAACATATGCCTTTGTAAGATTAAATTTGTCAGTGTGTGTGTTTAGCAAAATGTTGTAAGATAGTAATTAATGCTGTAGCTATCATGTGAATGGAAAATATTTCTGCAAACATATCTATATATCTAGATACTTAAGAGGATAATATTAGGCTTTGGAATTTCCCTCTGGTCCTGTTCAACTTACCCAGCTCTTAGACATTTTATTATGGTGACAGTAGTTATCTGTCATTGTTTCACTTTTAATGTCAGCATTGCACTGTCTTTTGCAAAGCATAACATGCAAACTAGTAAGCAGTTGGGGCAAATCAGGACAGTCAGATGGAGGTTATGTTATGTTGTGTCACCTGGCAAGCTTCTGTCATTTTTTTTTTTCAGTTTCCTTGTGAGTTTAAAAACTATTGTAGTCATTGCTTAGCACCTTCCTTGAAAATACTTTAATATTTCTACTTTAAACTTGGAAGTTGGAAAGTACAGGCATATATTCATTCACAGGTCTTCACTGTTTGCATTTTATGATGACTAAAAAAGACTTATTTAGCTGAGACTCATAATTCCTCTAGAATTCTTATGTCCATACAAGATAATATATAATGTATAATCTTACTGATACAATAGTACCATGTTCTTCTTTTGGCTCACATATTTTTGTGAGGAAAAAAACTGTGAAGGCAACTCTAGTGGATACACCATGTCTGCTTTTATTTTTTTTTAGATTACGTTAAACATTTTTTAAAGTATTTTGAGATGAAAAATTGTTTAGGAGGGCTCTGGGCAAGATGGCAAACTTTGTGGCACCTGGTCCTTTCCCTTCCATATTCCCAGTATTGGTGAGAAACATTTCAGCACACACATTTCTTCCATAGTTTTAATCTTAAAACTACAGGGGAAATGGTGAATTACTTTTTTCTTCTTCCCTTTCATTTTCATAGCATACCCAGAAACCCCTGGATTTTTGCCCTTCTGTTGGGAGTTCTCTCTTGGAAGCCAGTTGTTTGCAAGGTGGAGATCTTTCTTCTGTGGTATGACTAGCATTATGGAAGGTGACAAGAGCAGCAGTCTTTTGGTTTCTGCAGTGTGCAGGTGGGCACTTTCTTCCAAAGAAACCTTCCAGCAAATTGGCTGGGCATGATGCTGTGCTGTCACACCATTATCTAAAGTAGTCAAGCACTCTTCCATTTTAAGTGACTGGACAGTCCCAGAGCTGCACTTGGGTTGTGAGTACTAAACAGATGTTTCATGTGGCCCTGATGTTAGAACACGTAATAGTTTGCATTAGCAAGTTGCTGGGCTAAATCATCCAAAATTTCAGTAGCCACAAATCCCTTGTTTTCCTGTTAACTTGTAATCCAGTTGCAAGAAATAATTGGAGTGCTTTTCCAGAACCTTAATTTGCTGGGAAATCAAGTTGTTGCTTGAAGGACTCAGCTCTTCCTCTTTTTTTCACGTCTCCATGAAAAAAAAAAAACAAAACAGAATTTGAAGATTCTAGATGTAAAATCTAGAAGAAAAAAATGGAGGGGCTGTGAGGGATTTGAAAGACAGAAATTATTTTTGGTCCTTAATAAAACATAAAGAAAACAAGTTGTCTTTTAACATCTTTAGCTTTTAAACTTTATTTCTGCCTAACTTCTTAACAGAGTAGGTAAACACTACCAATCAAGTGCACTAATTTTTGTACACTTTAAACCTTAACCAGACTTCATAGTGTTGCTTTCAAGCTCAGATGCAGTTATCTAGATGACTGAGATTAAATATTTATGATTTTTAGAGTTTTACCTCAGCTTTTTTTTTGGCTGTGTATAATTTCTACTGCAGAAAAAAAAAAATGCAGTCATGGGCAAGGACATTGTTGTTGTAGTGGTTTTAGGGGCAGGCAATGGGGCATGCAGAGAGCAAATAAAGAATTTCCCAGGGGGGAGGCAGTACAGAATTCTCTGCCAACTCCATGGCCCTATTGCCTGTTAAAAATTACTAATTGTTAATTAGTGTGGAAAAACAGGTAATCTTTTTTTTTTCTTAGTAAAGCAGATTGGTTTGCAGCAAGGGAAGGGTTCTTGATTGGTGGTTTATAATGTGCTGTCCTGACCTACTGTTCTTGGAGACTCTGGGGAGTCAGTGACTGCTTGCACAACTTCAGGCAGCTCTGACCCTTGAGTGCCAAAGGGCTGGTCTGGGCTAAATGAAAATGAAATCTGTTTCCTTCCCAGGGATTTCTGCTCTGAAGAGAGTGCTCTATTATATTTCTTCTAGAAAGCTTCCTGAACCAGCCACTGTCAGAAGTCCTGGGTTTAGGTGGGGATTTGCACTCAGCTCTTCTGAATCTGCGTTAAAAGAACACCCTGTCTTATTCTTACTAGGCTGCTAGGTATGGTTAAGTAATATGTATGTAGTCTATGCCTTCGAAGGATAGTTATTGTTTGCTGTCTCTTTCAGCCCATAGAATAAGCGGAATGGGATAAAACTTTTGAAAGGGGGAGTGTTGCTTTGGCTGAATGGGTGGGTGTATGCTGGCTTGGTTTTTTGTTGTGGTGTGTGTAACACTTCTGTGCTCTGTTAGCATAGTCTCTTTTACTCCTTCCTGTGGATTAATGTGTAGTTCTTTTTTTCAAGATTGGCTAATCTTTGTAATGGATGAGTTTTGTTTTGATGAGTCTTTTTTGGTTTGTTTTTTAATTTCTTACCTTCAATTGCAGTAACAAGGCCTTGCTTTGACATCACCCAGAAGTGATGCCTTTTGAGCTTAGTGCAGTTTGCATGGGCCTAACGCTGCTCAGTAGGACATGCTGCTTTCGGGGTTGCCTTCCATAGGCAAGTTCTTCCATCCTAATGTCTGTAAGACACTGAGTCTGAAACACATGGTTTTGGGGGTCAGATCTGTAGCTTTCAGGAGGCAGTGCTTCTTGCCATCTCTTTTTTGCCCTATTGGCACTCGAGGGCTACAGAAAATTCTTAAGATAAGTGAATGTCAGTACCATTACCTGTGTCTGTGGTCATCTTTCGTACAGCTGAACAAGGAGTAGTGCTGTCTAACTGTGCTCTCTTTTGTGTGGGCATTTTGTTTTTAAAAAGGTTTGGTATAATGGTCACTGCAAAATCAGAGGGTACTGATGTGGCATTGTTTGTATAACATCTTAAAAATCTGATTTTTGAAGTATCTAAAATAAGGAGTTTGCCTGTATCTCTAACATTTGTTGAATTCTCACAGACTTCTAACTTAAGCCTTCTTAAAAATAAATGTGTAAATATTTACATGGTACCTTTTTCAGTGAGTGTCCTCTCACAACTCCTGCTGCATTCCATCCAATTCACCTATTAGAAGATATAGTTAGTAATATGTTGAACCTAAATATGATAATAATGTAGTTTTAGCACTAATAAATCAAAAACTTCAAACTCTAGTCTCTTTCACCTTTGTTTATTTTAATGTCTGGATGCAGAAAAAAAAGACAAGTTGTGTGCTGTTCAGTCAACAGCTTTTGTAGGGATACAAAGGGACAAAGCTAGAACACAAAATTCATAGTGTTTTGTTTCTTGAAGTTTGAGACCTTTCTGTCAATTAGCCTTTGTTGTATAGAAATCATAAAATGTGTATAAAGGCCGCTCATACAAAACTTCTTTTCCAAAAGAAAGAGAACTGCATCAGTATGATAGGTAAAAGAAACTTGTCTTCCTATTTTTAAGAAACTTACAAGGAGAAAATTAATCTTCTTTCCTTTTCCCTGCTAGTGCTGGGCTGTCAACTTATAGAGATTTGCTAATTGTGTAATTGGTGTTTTGAATTATGTTTAACTCTGCAGAAAGCTTTCTCACTATAGAGTATTGTATGATGTGTTACAGCTAAAGAAAACATTTTCAAAACTTACAAATGACTAGTAAAAATTGTCCGCCAGCAATAGGGAAGAACTTGAAATCAAGAAGACTGCACTTTTGGACACAAAAATTGAAGGTTAAGCCTGGATGCCCTAACTTGCATAACTTTTAAGACTTAAGCTCCAGGCATAAACAAAACAATCCGTCCAAAGTAGCACTTGGTGCAGATTAGAGAATTGCTTGAGGGTAACTTGCACAGTAGTGGTAGTATCATGGTGACATGTCGCTGGCATCCCCTGGATCCAGAGGTCAGTAGAAAGGATTCAGAGGTAGGAGAAATTAGTGGTATGACACCATGAAAACGGTACGATATTAGAACTAGTTGATTAAAACTGAGCATTTCGCGCTGGTACTTGTTTTTTTCCCCGCTCAGTTTCTCCACTGTGCAAACGGCCAAAATGTTTGGAGGGAAGTTCTTTGGCTTTATGAAGTGTGTTTGTTTTTCCTGGGAGACCCTTTAAGGAAAAAGGTTCTTGTGGCCTGCCTTGCTGACAAAGAAAGCAGAGCACCAGATAGAAAACTGCAGTGGGAAGAAGTAATCTCTTAGATCTTTTGGAGTTCCATATTTCTTCTGGGTGTCTGGGTGGTATTTGTGGCATGTGGACTTTTTGGGGAGGAATTAAAAGAGCCTTATTTTGGTCAATATTGCCTTGCTGAGGTTTGTCTAAAATTGATCAGCTTGTGTAAGCTGACCAGTTACTAACTAATGTTGTGTGAAATAGCTGGGTAACCCCTCTTGCAACAGTTCTGTTGACATGCATGTGAAATGCTCACACAGAGAGTTGACTTCCAGAGTAGAACATGTTGGCTGTAAAATACGGATTTTAAAACACAAATTAAAAACGGGTGGTTGTTATACTAATCAGATGTGCTTGCTTATATTTGAGACAGATGTATTACAAGAGATTCAAGAAGGTCTTTTCTCTTTCTCTGTCTGCATTGTAGTGGTACTTACACAAGCAGTGCTGGGTTTGTTCTGTGTTGTGTGTTCTCCCAGAATCATGAGAGAACAGCCTAATTGGCTAACAGGGCAACAGGGTAGCTTGGGCAGCTGTTTTTTAATAGGAGGATTGTGTGTGTTCAGACACGTGTTTGGAAGAAGCTGGGTTTGTTTCTTTGCATTTCTGAACAATGCTTTGTTACCTTCCTTGAAGTTTACCTTCAGACTATAGCCAAAATGAATTGGTGGCTGTTACCTGTTTTTTCTTATGCTAAGATTCTAATGCTGAGAGGGAAATATGTGTAAGCATAAAGATGAGTTGGGGGTGGGGGAAAGAAAAAGGGATGTGTGTGTTACCTTGTCCCTTTTTCCTCACTGGTCTCCATGATGAGCTCAATTTCTAGAAGGAAGTGCTCTCCTAAGGCTGTATTAAGGTATTCATATATAATGGGAAAAGAAACGTGCATTGTACTGATCCCCTCAAAAGTACTGCATATATATTGGAGTTCCATGTTCTTCTCCTTGAATGTGGGTGACTATCATAGAAAATGACTACTTCAAGTAATTGAGAATGGAATTTACA
>VZTR01000430.1:1210-12800 GCA_013400775.1 Chaetops frenatus | reverse complement strand
ATGGGGAGCTAAACCAAATACATCTGAATAAATAGAAGCCACTAGCCCAGATCTTCCTGCTCTTTTCATAGGATGCTCTAGGAAAGCTTCAAAAGCACAATAGCAGAGCTGGAATTGTATTCAGCTCAGTAAAAGTGTCACAGGCCACCAATTATTGTATTAAAAATCAATATTATTTGAATAAGGAAATAAAATTTTAAATTAGGTTTGAGAAGAGTTAAAATTAACTATTCACAGGGGACTTTTCTCCATGAAATGGAAGGTTATACTCCCTTTACAGATGGAGTGGGTTTATTGGGTAACCAGAAGAGAGAACCACTTAAAAACCCAGCATTATATGGATAAGTGGTCAACAGTTGGCATGTATAATATATTTAATTTTTCTTTCAGCATTTCCCCTTTCCTCCCACCCTGGATTTTGATGCTAAATTCTTAAGTACTCAAACAGTTACTCTGCTGTTTCAAATTCTCACTTCATCAAGTCAGTAGCCAAAAAGCATGATGTGAACTAACAATATGAAAATTTCAAATAAAACTGGACTGGTTTTCCATCTCTATCATAGCATTAGAGGTAAAAATGCATTTTTGTATTTGTGACAGAGAAGCTTGTATTTTCTTAGGCAGTATGCCATGTGCAAAGATCTGTAGATCATCTACATCACAAAACATTTAAAAAATTAACAATTCCTGTGTATGAATGCACAAATTATATTAATCCTTAACTGACTAGATTCATATGTGCATATGGGAGCACGTAGCTGACAAACAGCATAATATGACAAATGACATAATGTATGGTATGCAAATCAGACTATTTTTACATTAACGGGCTTGATATATTCGAAGTTGGTTAAAAGGAAAAGGAAGGGAAAAAACTTTCATTAGTTGCAGAAGAACTCACCCTAAAGATATATGAGGAGGATAGGTATGAAGTGTTGAAGTGTAACTGCCAGAGTTTATCAGGGTTCAAGTCCTGGGCTACAAAACCAGAAGGAAGAGACAAGCCCAACTGGGCTTCAAGATCCTTAACCAACAGCACTGCACTGCTGAAGCTTAGAAAGGTTGAGTCATCCTCTATAACTCACTAAAGAAATACCATATTTGCAGTGATAATGGACATTAAAGCAGGTAAAAGAAGAAAAAACAAAATATGATCTTTTGAACTTTTCAGCAAAATACCTGATTGCTGCTGGGCTGCTGTTTCTTCTCATAATGACTTCTGTTTTTAGAGGCTGCCTCATCTCTACCCTGTCCAGCTAACATGTCAGAGGCAAGACAGATGGAGCAGGTTATCAGTGGTCAACATAACATACTCTTTGTATATATCATCTGACACTATATTTTTGGATTTCTCTGAAATCTGGACATGTGCTATACCATAGTTTCAAGACACATCACGTGGGAAAATTCAACAAATAACCAGAAACCAAATCACTGTTATTAAACTATCCCAGACTATCTAAAACTTCTAAAATACAAAACAAAACAACCCAGAGTAAATGGTAAAATATTAGCTAATGTTTATGCTTGTAATATAAGTACAAATAGCATATCTGAAGGGCTTCTGAGCAATTAAAAGAAAACGTTTTAGTGTGAGATGATACCAAGAAGGAAAGTGCTGACTCAACTCTTAAGGAGTCTGAAGCCCTGAAACCAAAGGAAAAAGGCGAGCCAGCCTGTAATATTACTTCCATAATTGCTTTTATATGTACTAAAGCCACATGCTGTTCCATTGACATTATATCATACTCAAAGGTGTTTCATTAGAGTATAAGAGCTTCCATCTATGAGACACTCTTTTCCTAGTTTTAAACACGTGCAATGTTTACTTGCTTGAGTAGGCTTACTGGTCTTCTTGGTACAATTTATACCGGCCAGGATGCGGTCCTGAGCAGAGATGTTTTCTCCTGTGGGTATCTTTTAAGTATATTTTATGCATGTTGTAACAATTCTCATTTCCACTCCATTTTCTTCATGTATTTATAGCAAAGGAGCAAAGACATGATTGGTTTTGCTTGTTTCAGGTAGGAGAAAAGATTTTATTTTAATGATGAAAAAAACAGATTTCTGCCCAATTTTTCCTCAGCTAATGTCATTTTGGTTCATATGTGCTCATTTAAACTCTATCATTAAACAGATGAAGAAAAGCAATGATTAAGTATTTGTGAACCATAAAGCAGACATTTAAAGGAGAGTCATTAAAGACAAAGACAATTAGTCAGACTGAAAAAAAAAAACCACTGATATGTATGTCTAGCCTAGATACACACAGTAGCTGCAGTCTGAAAGTATTTATCCTTGGATTACTTTTTATCTATTAATAACATTTGAAAAATTATTCTTATCCCAAGTTATTTTCATGAAGAAAATGTAAAAACTTGCACAGAGTCTCAAATACAAATAGGAACTATGGATTGTACTTGAAGAGCCCTCCATATGTTGCAGTCTCTGGAATAAGGTAGTTCCTAAGAAATAATATTCCTTAAAATTAAGGAAAAAATCCTCTTTTCCATTCTAAATAATAGATAAATTGTGGATTTGTTTTATTTTATTTGCTAAGACTAGCTTTGTGTAGAGATGAAGTGCACTTAAAAAAAACAGTTACATGCACAGAATAACCTAAAATGACGTGCCCTAAAAAGGCATGCATACCTCGATCCTAAGCCCATTAAAAACAGCTAGTGTCCTCTCACTCATATGATTGCTCTTTGAATCAGAGCCCCAGCCAAAAAAGTGCAAAACCATGCATAGCTGACTGCTGGATTATTATATGTCGATTATTTTCTTTTAATTGAATCATATGAAACTGTATGATCAGATTGACAGTGAGTGTATAATAATGAGTGTTGACGGAGAAAATCCCAGAAGAGTATATAATGTGGCAAGTCACATTCTTTAAAAGATCAAAACTAAAGGAAAGTGCATAAATTATGAGGCAGCCTCAGTTTCAGCTCTGGGTGTTAATGCAGGTTTTATTGCAACTCTTTTCTGTGACTTTCAATAAAATAAAAAAAAAGGGCATCTGCTGAATTATCAGCAGTATTTGATACATACACTGGCCCCAATACAGAGCACCTTCTGAAAGAAATGTGATCACCCCTGAGCAATTTCAACTATTGAATCTTTTACTGCATTTTAAAAGAAAAATATGTTCCATGTAATTCGATCATTTCTCCACTTCTTTCTTTTTCCTTTTTCTTTTTTTTTTTTTTTTTTTTTTTTTGGTCTCCTTTAGTGTCAGAATTTAACATATTATTGACTCCTAAATCAAAAGCATACATATTGTTCATAACATAGGACACATAAGAGGAAGCCTGCAGATGCAGAACAGTAGCGATATGAAATATATAGCTTTTGCATTAATATTGAGATTTCAGCTTCTTAACTGTTGTTTCTATAAACCCATTCTCAATACAATAATGAAAATGAAGTAGAGATGTGTGCCTTTCAACATCTTTGAGGGACGGAAAGTATTCTGTTAACTTAAGTATGTTTCCAGTCTATTTTTTTTGGCAAATTGTCCTCTGCTTTTGCATCTGTAGCCTCCATAGAAAGATGCTTTCTTTTTCCTGCATGAGCAACTTGAACAGAACAGAATATCATCTCTAAGGGAAATCTTTGGTGTTTCTTGAGGAACAGACAAGGGAAACACTAACCCACCATAAACAGAGTTGACCTGCCAGCACCATGGGAGACACAGAAAAACATTGTCAGTCCTCAAGTGGGCCTTCAGCTTTTTGCTATACATGGTCAGCTGTCAGCTTCTCAGCAGTGCTACAGTTAAGGAGCAGGACCAGCAGCAGTGTGAATTTGATGGCAAGCCCAGTGAAATGAAGAGTAAAAATTTCTATTATCACTGGGCCCCATTAGAGATGTAACATTACTATATCCTGAGGAAGCAAGTAGTTGTGTGGAATATTTGAGCAACCTGGTGTAGTGGAAGGTGTCCCTGCCCGTGTCAGGGGGTTGGAACTGGATGATCTTTAAGGTCCCTTCCAACCCAAACCTTTCTGATTCTATGATCTACAAATGAACCTATTAAGTGTATATAGGTAAATCTCTCCAAATATATATCTCTAACTGTAATAAATAACCATCAATAAAATCCTTTGAGAAAATTTCATCTTCAAGGATCTTTGAGATTTTTTATGTGTAGATTAATGTGTAAAACTAAATACAAGGCTAGGATAGGTAAGAGAGTTAAGAGAGGGCCAAGAGCCAACAAGGCTGTTTTGCTGATTTATTGAGGGAATCAGCAGCTAACAACAGCCAGCAGTAAAATAGATGCACAAAACAATTCAGTAGTGAAAGCTACCTCAGATGTAACTGTTTTTCTTCACTGAGCAGGATGGGTTTAATACAACTTTTGCAAACCAGAAGGCTAGAGTTTACAGCTGTAGTAAATGACACTTTGAAATAATATGTACTGGTGAGACAAGCATGAGTTTGTCCAGTAACTCTGCTCTCACTGCTACAGCCTAAATTAAACCATGTTATTGTTACAGGATTATTTAGCCTCCTTGATCTGGAGAGCTGTTACTGGTTTACATTTAAAGAAGTTGCTAGGAGAAAGACACAAGTAGAAGATTGCTAAAGAGAAGTGAACAGTGTGAGCCAAGTGTTTTTAGCAGAAAATAGTCATTGCACACACAGTCTATGAGCTGGGGTTTGAACTTGGATAGAAAAGCATAGCTATACACTCTGAAAGAAAGACTGAAATAAAATGTTGCGCAGCTTAAACACCTGTATTTTGGCTTGAAAATGAACCTCAACAGTAAAAACATTTTTCAACAGGGTTGCTAGCTGAAAGAGATGTAGGTAAGGAAAATATCTGATTAGACAGAACCCATTCTGTTTAGGGAAGAAACATTTTTTTAGGAAGTGGGGTCTTGTTTGGTGGGTTTTTGTTAACAAACAGAAAAAAAAACCCCAAAGATAATTCAGTGTGTAATTTCTCTGTCTCTGGATGGAATAAAAAAGCCATTTATGCAGTCTTAGACCTAGGAGAAAGTAAATAATACGTGTGTTATTCATAATGGTAGCCAACCTAACAGGTTGCAAACAAATCTTCAAGACTTTCTATTAGGTAATAATAAAAATACTTACTAACACATCTCTAAAACGGTATGAAATCCCATTTTTTTCAGAATGGGACACATTAAATAATGCATAGAAGTACTGTTGTTATAATGGTGACAATTACAAGACAAAGAAAGAATTGTGAGCCTGAACTGCTCAACTTTTTCCAAATTTATCTGTTAATCCAATACAAGAAAATTCCCTCCATCACATTTATTTTTTGTCATTAGATTAAAAGTAACTACTCACAGAAATAGTGTCAGGATTTTTCTGACATCAAAATATTATGAGAAATCCACTTTTAATCATGATATAAAACCAGAGGTTATGTCATCACATCTACTCCTGTGTTATTGTTTCCTCTAATGATTAAAATAATGTACATTAACTGTGTTCCAGAATACGTCTGGAAATGTCAGAAAATCCTACATATAATCCCAAAATGCTTGTCAGGCAGAAGTGTGGTGAAACAAACTTTAGGGAGAATTCACATTTTGAAATCAGCATAAAAGTGCTTTTGGCCTTGGTGACATCAAGATTTCATGTTCTGTATCTCCATTCAATTAATATACAAAATGCTTTGCTTTTTTAAAAAAATGGTTGGTGTAAAACTATAACTGGCATTTCTTTCTTTAACTCATTTGAATGCCAAGGTGTAAGTTGTTTTAATGAAATAAATGAAGCTCTTTAACTGAATAATTGCAATTCAAATTTTACAAACAAGTTTGCCTACATAATTACCTCCTTCAGAATGCAAGGATGAAAAACAGCTAGAATTGCTGATTTCAACTTAAAGTGAAAAAAGCATTCAAAATACAAACATTAAAATGCAAATAACTGCATTCAACTTTTAAAGCAAAAGGAATTTTTTCATTACTACAGTGATCCCATAGAAAAGCTTTTGTAGAAAATGCAGTAGCTTATGTTTGCTTAGGGATTCAGGTGAACTTAAGTTCTAGTTTCACTGCTTAATCAAAACCTGCTTTTTATGAGGTGATTATTTTTTCAGCACAGGATAAAACCATTACCTAACATATCTACCATACATAAAGTACTACAAAAAACAGTGTTTCATTTAACTGATAAGTTCATTTTAGTCCAAATACTTGAGTAATGAATAGTTATGAATTTATGACCAGCCTCCTACCACAGTAAAAAAGGTTACTGCACATGATTAAACTATTAATTAATTTCCTTCCAGTTTAGTTGCATACTCCTGCACCACACATGGATGCACAACAAATTAGACAGTGTTTCCAGTGGTTATAAATAGGAAACCTGCAAATTTTTCTTTTCATTGTGTCTAAAATAAAACAATCCTATTTAACACAATTAAAAATATATAATTCTGTTACTTCTCATGACATTTGAATTACTGGAGACATTCTGCTTTCCTCTTCTAATGAGGTGCATTAGTCAAGAGCTAAAGGATCTTTGACCCTAGGATCAAGTGCCTACCCTACAGGGACTGAGCTCAGTATATGGGATTATGGGTTGACAGGAGGCAGCTGGAAGAAATACCTGAGAATTCAGACTTAAAAGTAATCCCTGAAAATTGAATGTAGGTATGTGGAAATAACAATTATGTTGTCCAGTGAAGTTCTCTAGTGAAAAGCCTTATAAAAACTTAACTAGGGTTCTGGGACCCCATCAATGGCTGTACTAGGGAATGAAACAATCAAGCGTTTAACACTACACTCAACAGGGACTTAAGTTTTGTGAATGAGCTTAATGTCCAGTTGATTTTATTGCTGACTCTTTTCCTCTGCTAATGATGTCCTGTGCTGCATACTAGTAAAATGCCACAGGATTTACCCATTATCTAATTGTGACAAACCAAATGGTTTATTTGTAAAGGTTTTTCAGAAGAAAGTGGTGAAAAATACTTAGAACTCCTTGAGACACATGGATTGATGGATATGTACATGTGGCAGAATAAGAACATGGCTCACATTTTCTGTACACAAGAGAGATCAATTATTTAAAACAAAATGCTTGGTATTCTGTAGATTCAGTAATTTCAATGTAGAATATAAAAAGTCTAGCTACCTTTTTTGAGTTTTTTTCTGCCTTTTTATACTCATTCATTTTTCATCACTATGAATATACAATTTTAAAACACTTATTATCATGTCTGACTAGATTCCAGCAAGACTCTAGTTTCTTATGGACTAATAAAGTAAAAATATCACAATAAAATATTTTTGGCCCAAATTAAAAAATATTAATGACAAAAAAATCTTTGAAGAGTTTTAAATTTCTCAAGAGTTTAGTTAAAATGAACATGTGACATCTATTAAATTTTCAAATAAAAATTTTTCCCTGGGGAAAGAAATTCTTAATATCTCTAGTATTTACAGAAGTTGAAGTAAGATGCATCTGTCTGCACCTTGAAACTAATACAATCTACAATATCCAATTTTTTTTTTCATTTTTCAGTTTGGACATATCACTGCCATGGCATGGCATGGCATGGCATCTTTGTGTGTTTCCAATGAACTAATTTGAGGCTTTTCCCCCTGTTCTGTACTTGGAAATTCTCACACTGCTTCAGAATACATTAATTACTAAAGGTATCAGGAAGTCAAAAGTTTAGCCAAGCCTGACACAAGACAGGAACATTTCCATCAGGAGGACAGAGGCAGGCAGGCTGCAACTGACTTTCTGCTCTGACAGGCTGTCCTGCACTGAGAGAGTTTTTCAGCCCTACTGTGTAATCTGCTGGTGCTATAGGATGAAGTAATAAATCCTGCCTGAGCAACTACTACCTAAAGAACTGACCACAAAATGAATGTACTGTATCAGTTCATTAAGTAGATTGTATCTCTACTTAAATTAATGGTCCATTTACATACAGGTTAACTCAAATTTGAATCAGACTCTTCAAAAAATAAAATTACATTAGTGGTATCCAAAAGCCACCAAGGGTCCTGTACAGGTCCTTCAGGCACTACACAGTCCTAATCTTACCTCTATTTTTTGGGGGAAGAGATGGTGCAAATCCAATCTTGCTAATTCAAGGCAACCAGAAGTTACAGGAGAAAATTTGCTTTCTTGCCAGCACATTTTGGTCTTTTTTCTTCAATTGCTGTAAGGCTGATGTGAGCATGAGGTTATCTTGACAGCCTCACTGAATGTTCAGACATGAACACCATGAATTAATGCTGTTTCTCATGGAAGAGTATATCATTTTTCAGATGTTGTATATACTTTGTAGTTGCCATTTTAAAAATGCAGCTGTTTTTAAAACACAATCAGGATTTTGCCACAAATGATAAATTACTATCTAAAGCTAAGTGAACTTGTTCTGTGATAATCCTTTAAGATCAACAGCTGCCTGGCTGTCTGGCTTACATTGGCTAAAGAAAACTAAATACAAACATGTATTGTCCATTATTAAAATTACAGGCAAAGGAAGCAAATCTGTCCTTCTTTCTGGAAAACAAAATAAATTTGTGGCAAGGACCAGATTTATTTACAATTGCAGCAATCACAAGAATAGTAATAAAATAAATCCTGTAAACAATGCAATTATTCTGTTTATTGTAAACTTGACATTGCATTTGGAATGAACTCCCGAGAGAGTTCCCTTTCCTCCCACAACTAGTGAGATAGATGTTCCTGCACATAAAATGAAAGCCTCTGTCTTTGTGCAGTGTATGTTTGGGTGTCGGTGGGTGTACCTCAGTTCCTGGTACATAAACTAGTGGGTTAAAAATTTAAATTAAGGAAACAAAATATTCCACAGAAAAAACTCATCCAATAGCTATATTTAATCTGTAAAATAAGACATTTTCAGTAAAATTTTTACTAAAAGTAAGCATCAAAAATGTGGGATATTTAGAGTATTGACTGTATGAGGCAACCCATTTTTCTTTAGTTGCTTCTATATAAATACTAGAGTGTGTAAAAATAACCCAAGAAAGAGTGGTAGAAAGTAGAAAACCATGATAATAATTACAAATTACCTTTATTGCCCTCTCAATCTGTGAGGCACAGATGGACCAACTATGCTCAAGAGAAAATTAGAGTTCATAAATATGAACATACTGAAAAGAAAGCTAAATGGACATTTCATCNAAGGAAACAAAATATTCCACAGAAGAAACTCATCCAATAGCTATATTTAATCTGTAAAATAAGACATTTTCANCGTTCTTCCCTCACTGCGACAATACTTAATCTGTAAAATAAGACAATTTCAGGTAAAATTTTTACTAAAAGTAAGCATCAAAAATGTGGGATATTTAGAGTATTGACTGTATGAGGCAACCCATTTTTCTTTAGTTGCTTCTATATAAATACTAGAGTGTGTAAAAATAACCCAAGAACGAGTGGTAGAAGAAGAAAAGCATGATAATAATTACAAATTATCTTTATTGCCCTCTCAATCTGTCAGGCATGGATGGACCAACGATGCTCAAGAAACAATCAGAGTTCATAAATATGAACATACTGAAAAGAAAGCTAAATGGACATTTCATCCATCCTTTAGTGTTCTCCTCTGAGATATTATATGTTTCTCCATGGGTTTCCTGCAGCTTTGCATGGGATTCTGGTGATAATCAGTGGGAAGGGACTTTAGCTGGATTGTTTAATGGAAAAAATCTCAGAATTATTGTAGATTTCTTAATCTGAAGCAGGCAGCAGCAACCCAGAGGAAATCAGCATAAGCCAGTCTTGTCAGAAACCCACTTCAACTCAGAAGCAGAAGTGCATGAGCTTTTTCTACAGCAACCCAATCTCTACCGAGGACCAAAATACTAATAATACAGGAAAATTGGGGGGGAATTTCTAGGTTATTATTTTGTGGTCCAAGTATCTTGGGCAATTATAAATTTATATTAAAAGTGTATTTTCATCTCTGGCATCAACTCAATGACAAGAACCATTAGACAATTTTTTAAATATCAAAAGATTTTTTTTTATTTTGTCTGATATCTTTCAAAATTATGCTTCCAAATATTTTGAAATACATACAGATATATTAATGAATTAAACTCTGGAATTTCCCCTTCTCCTTTCATTTCTTCTTTTGGTAAACAGATGTGTATATCTTAACGTCAAATATCACCTCTGTTGATTAGTATGATCACAAAAAGGTAATAGTAACTGACTGATCCAAAACCTGCAACCTCTGTCTGTTATAGCAACTTTTAGGAGTGCATTCAAGAATCCATCACATCCCTAAGAAAATAGTTCCTGTGGCTATTTGTCTTGTTATAAACATTTTAATTTCTAGCTGGTGAAATAAAATGTGTGAGATAATGATGGCTGTAACTTGCAATTAATTATGCTTGGGGCAATGAAATTTTATGGGTGCCAGATAAAAAAACATATTTGAGATTGTGTTACTATCCTCAGTAGCTACACCTCTTTGCTTGTGTATTACCAGTTGTAAGATTGAGCTCTTTGAGTTTAAAAGCTTTAGAACAAGAATGTTCCTCTTCTATATGGGACCAAGAAGAAAAGAATCCTGATCCTAGCTTAACTGTTCCATGAAAAACCAAATAAACAATACATTCACAACATGAATAAGGAATAATGAGAAAGAGACATTGAAATACTTCAGCAGTATTGCAAAAATAGAGGGACACCAACTACTTTGTACTTTACCTTAGCATTCTATATGTGCTTGAAAATTAAGTATTTCCTCTGTAAATATAAGCGAATCAATTTTTCTTCAGTTTTTCATGATTTCTCCCCCCTTGGGAGGATTTTCATGATTTCTCCCCCTTCTAGGACTGATGTAAGTGCAGCTGTGGTTTTTTAAGAGGTGTTCATGCCATTTTTTGCACACAGCTCATCCATCACTCTCTCTGCTAAGATACAGCAAGAATTCAAAATGCAGCCTGACTGGCACAGCCTTTTGCCTTTGATGAAGTGGCTTGGCTGGACCTGGACCATCAGTGTGTCACCAATGGTGCATTCCTGGGATGAATGTTGTGGTTTCTCCCATCTTCCAGAATACGTCAAAGATCAGAAATACTAATGTTTACTTATGCTGTAGTGAAACCAGAGACTCATGCTGGAAAAACACCACTTCATATACACCACAGGTCACATAGGGGCTCTGTTTCAGGTGTCATCTTTGGTACAAAATATTTTTCTTTGCTCCAGCTTATTGTTCCTAACTTTTCCAAAGGTGACAGTTTCTGCTAATATATAAACTGTTTTTCTTTAATATACAAGGCAATCTCTCTTTAAATCCTAGATTCAGATATTTCACCAAAAAATATATATTATCAGTTGTTATGGTTTAAAGGACAGCAACTTTTTTTCTCCTTCCTGGGGGAGGGTTCTTTTTTTTTCTACTTCCGCCGGGGCACAGTTTCCAGCAGAGGTGAGGAGCCCACGGATTGGCTAATTTTAAGATGGGCACTTCATGTAGCCACTTAAACATTAGGGGCATCTTTGCGAAGCTTACATTTTTAAGAGTGGCAAGTTTGAAGCTCTCTTTGATTTCCGTCCGCGTGGAAGGTAACACCGCGTGGTCCTGGCCGGCCGCTCC
>VZTR01000411.1:8278-64090 GCA_013400775.1 Chaetops frenatus | reverse complement strand
GGAGGCTTTTTCAGAATTTCTTATCAGCATCTTGTTTACATGAGTCTTACCACTCCCTTTCCAGGGATAAGATAATGCATATATGGGTAATTATTTTCAGTGCATCTTGTAAATACATTGAGAGGAGCCTAAAATTTCTCTTTAGTTGATACCACTATTAAGAGAGTTGGTCCAGAAAGAAGGGTTTGAAAATGTCTTAATTTTTGCAGTTTAATTTATTTTTCCTCCTTTTGCCTGAGAAGTTTTAAAGCCAAATGCCTGTTTATAGTTTTCTAATTGGGAATGCAATACAGCATTTGTGGACTCACTGCTAGTCACAGCTATCAACACAGTTTGAATGTCTCACACCGGGTACTCAGAGCTAACTCTTAACCAATAGAGTAATTTGGCTTAATATTTTTTTTTTTAATTGCTGGGCAATTTGCCACCTGTCTAAAACACTACTCCAATTTATCTGTTTTTTCATTATTAATTGGCATATAATACTCTGAGGCAGATGGCACATTCTTGTAAAGCAGAATGTAACAAAGGAAGGAATCAAATGCGGTCCCTCTTGGCACTTTGTTTTCCTTACTAAACCCTTATGACAGTTCTCCTTCTGACACTAGCGTCGTTATTTAGCTTACAAATTCATTATTTCCACTGTAATCTTGCTGGGTTTTGGCACAGGTATGGAAAAGGCTTCTGCTCAAGCCGAGCAGTAAATAACTTGGAATCTTGAGAACTGATGTCATTATTTTCATGGCTATTTCAAAGCTCTTTGTGTTGAACCTAAATGTGAGACCTCCATTCTTCTATTAGCTCTCCTGAGAGAGATAGGATTGTTAATATTCATCTTCCTCTGATACGATTTGGTTTCAGAGACTCCATGGGAACCAGCCAGATTAGAATAATATAATAATAGTAAATCGCTTGTGGCAAAAATTGTATATAAGGCCCCTGTAATACATACATTCAGTCTCTGGACAGCAACAAAAACATGATAACTGAATTAGACTTTTAAAAAGATTTTGACAATTGATGAAGCAATACAACCTTTAGAACAAAAAGTTCCCTCCCCCTCTCCTTATCATGTCTGAGCTATCGAGAGAGAAATCTGGTCCACCTCCTTCATGAATTAGTCTCTCTATTTATGTATGGCCTTCCTCAGTGTTCCCATTTGCTATGAAGCTAGCCAACCCAGTTAATTTTGTTCCAGCATTATTAAAATTACTATTACCATTGCAAATGTTTCCAAGGGAGATAATATTAATAACAATCTCTCCCGTCAGATCCTGTCAGTTCCTGGGGTGATTAATATTCCTGTCTGCGAGAAGCATTATATCGTTTAGAGAGGGCATATTGCTTGACTCATAGGCTTTTATTCTTCATGGTCTGTGATGAGCGCATTGTGATCTGCTATTACTGCTTTACTGTTTACACAGCTTGAGATACCTCATAAAGCAGTTAGAAAGAAGATGAAATTCAGATAGATTCAGATCCAAGAAATGAGACAACCTTACAGGAAGACCTTCAGCTGTTTTGTCCTCTTCATTCACCATGTCATATCCCCACTGACTGTTGCTGTCATCCTTTCCCTACCTAGGATGCAGATGGCAGCTGTATTTCTCTGTGTATGGCCAGTGAACATCTTTGCAAGGATGATCACAGGCAGTCTGCTGGCTCCAAAGCACCGTGGGCTCCTAACAATATTTTTCTACATAAAAAACTTTTCCACTGTGTCTGTGGGGAGCTGCTACACTATTTTGAGACAAGTAATTTCAATTCCTTGGCAAGATTTGTTTAGGAAGAATCGAGATCAGTTTTTATTTTCATGGAAATAACCATAATCTGGATTTTCCCAGGGGGCTTTGTGATCCACTCTCACTTGCATAACACAGACTTGAGTGGAGCAATCTTTATTTTGAACACAAGCTGTTAACAGTCTGTTCCTGAATGCTCAGTGGAAGGTGCACTTTAATTTATGCAGATTATACACAGGTTCAACAGAAAGTTGCCAAGGCAAACCCAAGGGCAAATCTTGCTTCCACAAAGTATGATCTGTGCCATAAACAATGGCTGATCTGATTTTCCAGTCTGGTCTTAGGCAAATGTCTGGGAAGATTTGTCTTCTCAACATCAAAGACAACTTTATGGCTTTGGAGCATAGGTTACAGATTATTTACATCACGTGCTTTCCCTCAAAAATCTTTATGGAAGCAGTCAAACCTTCCTGTCATTATGGGGTCAAAGCTGCACAGGAAATGAATCAGGGAATCAGGAGTAGCAGGTGGGTTGCCATTCAGTGACAGGTTGGATACAGATACTGAACTCCTTAGGTATGTGAAAGAAAGTTCACTGCTTCCAAGCACAAGAATACTAGACAGCAGCAGCAGCAATGACCTCTTTAAGACTAAAGGACTCACAACACCCCCTTGGATATTTGCCCCTATAGACAAGTGTAGAAATGTCAATGAAACACTTTCCCCTCTAACCCTGCAGCAGAACACAAGCTGTGACCTTTAGGTCACGTATCCAGCGATGGGGAAGGGGCAGGGAGTAGATGAGGTAGTGTCAGAGACCAGTCACGATAGAGGACGGGGTTGGGGGCTGATCATGTAAATCAGGTGACTTGCAAGTAGGAGAAAACCATGCAGTGAAAAAGTATTCAGAGAATAGAGAGAGAAATAGGAGAGCTGAATCACTGATGTGAAGCAGAAGATAATGAATGAATTTGAAGGAAATAGGAGATAAGCAAGATTACCAGCTTAATTTCATACAGGCCACAATGGGAAAACATGACGATTACAAAATCTGAAAATGAAGAGGGTACAGCCACCAACAGAGTAGGTACTAGGGTCTGGGTAACTTTCCTGTCTGGAAAAAGGAAAAAAAAAAAGAGACAGTTAAATAAAAATCCTAGACATGAAAATTATACTGCAAAACCAAGTCACAATTCCCCTGTTGCATTCATAAATAGTCTAAAACTTGTTTACAGTTGTAGCTTTTATTTGATGAAGTTATTGCCAAAGAGATTAGCAAATCCTTTCAGTTCAGAGACATTTAAATTTAGCAGCAGGAAAAAGAAGTTTGTTGAGTGTGGAATCCACTCCTGCTGCTCCAAAACAATCAGAAACAGGAAAAAGTAATCAAAAGGGAGTTTTAATGAGTTATAGAGCTATTGTTTACTGGGGAGGGCTGAAAGCCTGAAGCCCAAGCCTGGAGGACCTCTCTGACCCTGCACTGCCTCTCGGTGGCAAAATATTTGCTTGAAATTACGTCAAAACAACACAATGTGTGTGTCTGAAGGCCAAGGGGGTGGGGGGAGCGCTGAGAAAAATAGTGGAAATTCCCTGAGTCTCTGAATGTACTGAAGACTTTCCCTGAAAAACAAGGCAATAAACAGGAGCTGTATTCGTACATTCAGGCTAACACAGGCAGTGCCTCTTTCAGCTCTACCAAACCGCAGGCATCGCTGAGCAGTGGTGGGCTGTAGGGCTGATTGTCCCAGGCACAAGCCTGAAGGGCCAATTGCCCACGGGGAGTGAACTGCCAGGATGAGTGTGGGGCCCAGGGCCCTCTGTGGCAGCAGGCCCAGGGTACAGCAATACTGACTGCCATGGTCTCATGAACCTGCCAAAGTCAAAGCTTCACAGGGGAATCTGGAAGCTCTTCTGGAGAGGAGCTGAAAACAGGAAGCTAATTCTTCCAAGAATTAGCTAATTATACAGAAGTGCTGGAAGGGAGGAGACTTCTGTTGCTTTCCCAGAACTCTTCCCAGGTAAAAAAGTACAACATTAAGTTAGTGCACAAAGGCAACAGTTATGTTACTGTAGTGCTCACCAGCAGTTACTTATTCACTAGTATGTGTCTGAGAGTAGCACCTATCAGGTCAAGGGAAAGACAGTGCTCCTCTCTGCCTGTCCCTATTGACTTCTCAGGTGAAAACATCTCTGCCAAAATGTTCGTGTCTTGCATTTAATTCAAGTCGTGCACCAGGGAATTGGTATAAACTCCTCCAGCCCTCCCAAAAGTATCCAAGAGGAAGACAACCGGGACGAAATTAAGCAAAAAGATGTAATGTTTCCCATGGAAACTGGACACATTAAAATGAACAGCAGACCTTCCCCTCAAGAAATAGCAATGAGCTCTGTGAAAGTGCTCAGACAGCAGTCAGCGATAGCAGAGGTGTAACATGTAGACTTGAGTTATGTAAAATAACAGATGACCTGCTCAGCCACATACTGCATCATCCAAAGAATTTGTCTACCTGTCCATCACAGTAATACTCCCAACAGAACAAACAGAGCAGGGTACAAGACAGAGCCTTGGCAAAAGTACAATATGTGTGATTGTCATGAGCTAGCTGGCCTGTCTAGGCATTCCTCTCCTGTATTTTTACAAACTGCCTTAATTCCATTCAGTGGCACCACGCACAGTTATGCGGCATCCCAAGAGATTCCCCTGGCAGCTGGAAGAAACACATTTTGCAATGTGGAACTAGACAGGAAGCAGCTTCCAGGTTAACAGTCCCCATGAAAATTTTAGTTCTTCCAATACCCAATTAAAAGAAGGCTTTCCCTTTGTATAGCACACACTGGCCAGCATGATGTCACTAACAATGCTCAAATTTTGTCATTATTGGCACAAACAATCATCTGAAGAAGACAGATGACAGTTACTTCCCCTACAGGTAACAGGGAATGATATTTAACACAGAACTCAATGTTTAATAGAGATTAAAAGCGCTGTTGACAAAGAGTCAAGCCAGACCAAGTATTTTTATTTCCCCAATACCTACTATGCTATCAACAGGTTTGTTAAGCACCCAGATTTTATTTCACTTTCACCTTTGTTAAAATTCAAAATAGCCACGTTTTATCTGCACAAGATCCCTTGTGGTCATATGGCTTTCCAGGGAAATGTAAAACAATAGCTTTGACTAGAGTCATGTAATTTTCTATTCACTCATATCACTCCACCAAGACACCAAAATATTTTAATTAGATATAATGTGTAACTTCAAGTAAGAATTTAAAAGCAGAAAACACCTACAAAGAGATTTTCAAAGTGGCCTCTAAAATGCAGATTCTTCATTTTTTTGCAAGGCAAATTAAAGATTTTTAGTCTGTTAACATCCACAGCACCTACAGCTGCCACTATAGCTGTAAAATAGCATTTCTGCTGCTCAGGATGGAACAAAATGGAAGCATTTAGGTCCACTAACTGCATCTGAAAATTTCATACACACTCAATAGTATATGCTTGTACATTTACATACTGGTTTTCTAGAATGTGCGGTCATGAGCAGTACTTAAGACCCAATAAGGTCTTACACTGCTATAATTAGCATCTCTAATTATAGTTGCATTTGGTATATCTATGTCATATATAGTAAGGAAAAGCTCACCTTGATGTTGTACATGTGTTTGTTACAAGACACTGTTACAATTATAATCTACAATAACTGCAATCTAAGTGAGCCAATACAACACAGTTTTTCAGCTTTTACCATGACGAAAACTTTGGCCCCATTTTTGAATTCAGGATCAGATTATGATTTGCACAGACCTACCAGTACGTGTAAGAATGCTGTGTTTTCATACATACAACAGACACCTACTTACAATCATTCTGAATATTTTTTTGTCACTTATTCTTCAAACTCACGACCCCTCACAAGCACTTGTTCAGCTGTCAATCTGAAAAATGCCAGCAGGTCTCAAAATGCTACTTACAAATGAAATGCAGGACGTCAGTTTGACTTTTGGAGCAGGTGGGGGAGGGGGCAGGAATATATATATTTTATATATATATATAAATATTTTTTAAAGTCAGCAGCAAAATAAAATTTCCTTTCCTGATGAAGGAAAGCATGTATTTCCATTACTTATATCTGTAAACAAAACTGGATGTGGGGAAAAAAAAGACATGTATAATAGGCACAACTACCCCCACCTTCCTCACTGCTCACTCTCTCTCCTGCAATTGTGTAAAGCAAGGAAGTAAAAAGCTGGTAGAGACAGAAAAACATGTTTTTCTTTGAAAGTCCATCTGCAGAAATATTTATCAGCTGTTGGCAAAACGCATACAAAATAATATTCTCTATTTAAAAGCCAGGAACAAATAGGTCTTTTTTTCACTGAAAAAATGGAGGACATTTGAAGTCCCTGCTGTTGGAAAATGAAAAACGTGTTTTTCATTTGCTGATTTTGTAGGTTTTTTTGCTGCTCCCTAAAAGTTGATGGAGGTCTTTTGCCACTCAGATCTGCAGTATTATCCAGTCTATTTTTTGCCTTTTGGTCAGTCAAAGTCTTCCTTTTTCATGAATGGCTGTCACCAAAGCTAACCATACAGAAGATGATTTAAAAACCCACTCGTTTATCCAGGTGCTGTAAATAAGGGCTAGATAATCAGCCAAGGATGGGTACATAAGTAGAGACAGGCTGTGTGCATGCTATTCACAGTAGCTGGAGCAATAGGAGCCCTAGCAGACTGCCCTCAGAAAGGTCCTGGTTTTGGAGGGTTAAGGATCCACAGTGGGGGAAGCCTCTGTAGAATAGGAAGGAGATGCTCAAGATAAGAAGTTTTTGGCATTTCACAACTTTTTCATCCCAAATATGGATACCAGCATAACTGGCCCCAGGGGACAGATATGTCACAAGCCGTTTATTCCACAATCCAGGCCATTGCGAAAAATGTTTCCATCTTCTGATAACTTTTGTATTACGTCTCCTCATGCAGCATAACATCACCTTTTAAGAGCTAGGTTTAAGTTTTTTCCTCCTAAGAGCAATCAGTAGAAACACCCATGAACTGGGAAGACCATCGCAGCAAGCTTGTTTCTCATTACATTCTTCTCACATTTATGACTAGGCCAAAACAAGATACATACAGCTTGTCATTAGCTTAAAACATACTGGTTTCTCCCCTAATTTGGTGAGAGGACTGAAGGTGAGCTTGTCTGCCTTATGACCCAGATCAGTCAACTTATCAAGATAAATTACTTCTCTTGGCAAACTTTGCTTCTCCCTGTAAAAATCACTTGCAGTGAAAGGACAGGCTTCTGTGTGTATGAAAATCACAGGAAGCAAGGACAAACCCTGCTGCTGTAAGGCACCTCCATCCACTACTGGCAATTCAGGTGGCCTGGGTTACAGCAGGCATAAGCCACAAGTACATAACAGCTTCCCCCGTTACCTGCTGATTACTGGAAGTATAGTCATAGGCAAAATAATTAGTCTAGATTTTGAAGGCAACCACTCTAGGATCAACAGCATAGCTTGCTGGCAGGAAATCAGACAGTCTGAGGGGATTCTCCATTGTAGCACTCTGCTGTCAGGAAATATTCGGTGAGAAAGCAGCTGAATGCAAAGGAAAGGGTAACTTCTGAATGTTGCTGTATTCTACTGCTCTATTTCCTTAAGCCTAATACCAGGAAAAGTACTCAAACATCCCAATTGCATCCAAGTTTTATGGGTGGAGCTGACAGGGGCTTTGCATTTGCTGTGAAAAGATGATCATGTAGGTAGAATTAAGGTTCAAACCCAAAAATCAGAACAAAGATTTCTTACTGTTTATCATTTTCATCTACTGCATTTGCTTTTATGCTCCGAGGTGCACTTTAACCCCCCATCAGACACAGCTGACCTGCAGGCTCTTTTAAAAGCACCCACCAAATCAGAAATTTAGGGTAAAATTTTTGACCGCCTCTATGAATGCAGAATTACAGAAGATTATACTAATTTCAGCTATGCTTCACTGGCTCTGCTAGTAACAGGCCTTCAGTGATGCAAACTGCAAATTATAAGCATGCATGTAGTTTTCTCTGGGACTACAATGGACTGCATTCAGATTGCAAGTGATTTGCTAAAAGCTCCACTTCCGACTACTAAAGGAGGCTTGATCATAAGTGGGAAACTACTCAATGAGCAAAGCATGAGATATCGATATTTTTTAGTCAAATGATACTTGTACTGTCATTAAAAAATTAAAAAGAGAGAGTGGCAATGTTGCCATGTTCAGTCACCTCTCCAATGCAAAGTCAGAGGGGCAATATTACAAATTTATGTTCCAGAGATTGGTGGCACAAGATCAATATTTAATCATGAAGATGAAAAGCATTTACAAATGCTTGCAGTGGATAGGATTATCATCTGCTAATTAACATCCAGACTGTTTAATGAGGCAGCAGTGTAGGGACAGAGAGGTGGGAGCAGCGGTGCACAAAGAGGCACTTTCTGAGCTTTCAGGGTAAGTTATAGCTTGAATAATGAACACCCACGGTATCTGTTATGGCACCCCACTAGTTAATACAAGTCTTTGTCTATGGGTTGCTTCGGAGACGGTTCCTGTATCTCAGGAAGCAGGGAGAAGAGAAGTTTCCTGTTTTGAAGAAGGTTTAAGAACTATTTTCCTCCAATCAGGCAGCAGATGCCTGGGCAGGAAATGGAGAATGCAGCTGCCAGCCCCACTCTGGGTCAGTGGCTGTGCTAATCAATGCAGCTAAGGTCCACCACAGCCAAAAAGGACCTCGTGATAAGTAGGTTGCCCAGTTAAAGTGAGCATATGTTGTGGAAGGTGCCTGGACTGAGACTTCCACTGGCACGAGACCAAAACAAATACAAATACAGGGAGGAAATGGGCATTTGTCTTCCTCCCTATATGTAGTTCTCATACAACAGATTGCATCCAGTACATAGGTATGATAACATGAGGTGTGTAAGTAATTGTTATGGTTCAAAACAATGCTCAGAGGTAGCAGTAATCATCATTGCTGTAACCTTTTACCTTGTTGATGACCCACTGCCATTGTATTTATTGGGAAGTATCAAATGCATGGTCCTATCACACACAGGCAAACGGTCAAAGTTTCTCCAGCTGGGTGGGGTTTTTTCCCCCCTTTTTTTCAAAATAAATTCAGCAAGAGTGTTTACTGACTTCAAGAACTGAAATTCAGCTCTGTCTCCAGTGCTGATGAGTTTGTTTAAGCCAAGTCTCAGCCTTTTTGACTTGGTGACCAATTTTTACTTCACTGATGTCAATTTTATACCCACATAACATTTGACCCTCAATGGTACTGCTCCTCACTTAGACTTGGTTATTTTGAGTGATGTCTGGAGCATTGTCTGCCATCCTTCAGCTCCCAGCTCACCACTTGATTCTTGGTAATGCTATTTCCTCTCATGCTTTATGTAACTGACAGCATCTGCAAGGGTGTGAAAGTCTGGAGAAAAACAAGTAACTGCAGTAGGCCAATCCCCAAAAATGTACTTTCAGCTACTTCTCTGTTTGTTGCCAGTAGAGCTGTATTGACATTTTCCAAATACAGGCACCAAGTGCTTTGCAGTGCAGAATTGTCACATGCCATTGAGTAAAGATAGACATGTTTTCCGGACACATCCTTGCCCAGTCTAAGTTATATTTAATGAAGTCATACCTGGGTAAGACATCATCAAAAACTGAGCCAGGGCATGAAAATTAGGTGTCTGGGCAGTTGAGTAGCAAAGCAAATCTCCATGGCAGTGAGCAATGAGTAGACCCGAATGTGGGGTTTCTCAGATTTTGCACAATTGACTACAAATATTCTTTTCTTACAATTATACTAAGAAGTAAAAACCTCATAAACTTGATACATGAAAGAAACCTTGATTTCACCATGAGCCTGAATGGAAACACATAAGTCTTCATCCTGAGAGGACTGGTGCTCTTGTTAGGGGCCCTTTATTGAAAATGATGAGTGAAACAATCAGATGTTCATTTGATCAAGTGAGAGTCAAAGATATATTTGGAGTATTTCACAATTGTATTCCTTTGCAAGGAATAAAACACAGCCTAGTTTCCCAGGAAATGACGCCACTATTCTTATAGCCTCCCCCTCCTACAGCATGCTGGGGTCTGTACACATAAACCACCCTTCAAAATCTGGTATCTCCTGGACTCTGAAATGAGCTCTCTAAACTACGTAATGGACAGCATGTTTGTGGTGTTAGTCATTAATAACGGGTAATTGTAATCCCTTCTCTTTTACTGCAAAATGATGATGTGAAAAAATGTATGCTTCAAAGTAACAAACTGCTTGTATGAGACAAAATATCCATCATGTAGCTGTAACTTTCCCATTCATCTTTTCCTCCCCACTGCCTTTGTGTTTGTCTTCACTTGGTTTCCCTTGCCTTTAATGAGGATGTAAAATCAGGGGCCAAGGCTATGGCGTATACTCAACACATTCTTTGCAATCTTTTGATGTAAAAATGAACACAAATGTAGAGTGAAGGCAGCAAGAAAACTGTCATAAAAGGTACATTGGTGCTCAAAAATAGGAAAAAATTACCATTATGTGCCAGGAAGTATTGTGCTGAGATGAGCGGTTAATGCTTTCAAATTTTGACATGAACAAGCTTTGCTTTCAGACACTTCTAGTACAGCCAGGCAAAGGGCTCCTGCGGGGTGAAGGAATTCATCTCGGTCTCCAATGGACATGACAACATTTGTTCTAATTTCTGTCTTTCAAAGAGGCGTTCACTATTAATCTTTGAGATCTCATCTGAGGGATGGTCGTTCAATTTCCTTCTCTACCAAGACCTCTCAAGAGAGTGTTAAATTCACACTGAAGAAATTTGCAGCACTACAAATTTAAGACACTTCCTGTCAATGCAACTCCAATTCTAATACAGCACATCTCTGGCAATGGCTCATGTGGTTCCCCAGGCCACTGGGGAGTCCTGACTGGTCAGGACTGTCACTACAGCACTTCCTACTATTCTGCCTCTGAGCCTGCCTTGGTGTCAGTCAGGCTTTTGAGCAGAGAGGAAAAAGAAACCAAGGAAGTCTGAGAGATGACATGCCAGTCACTGAAGGATATAAAGTTCCATAGACACAGGAATTTGTTACCAGGTAACAATGACATCTGGCTCCAGCGCTACTACATCACAGCAAAGATGAATAACCGGAAAGTGTTTACCTACTAGTATGTGCCGTATTTGCCAGTTACTATACTCAGCTCATCACAGCTGCCCATAAGTTACATTTAAATTTATCTGACATACCAAGGAATGCTTGCAGTTATTAAAACATCTACACTTTTTTGCTTTAGTAAATTATTTCACTTTGTGACATGCAACACAACTTGAGTGCAGTAATTGAAATGCTTTTGTAGAATAATGTTAAAGTAGACCAGACTGGCATTAATTCATGCCAATATAACAATCTTCCCCTCCACATTCAGCCTTTCAGATGTCCCAAGCATGCTTACAAAGAGAAACACAAGGGATTAGCTACCCGTACTACAGATCTACACTCTTGGATTTGCTAGGTCACCAAGAGAGATGTGCTGTTGAACCACTTCTCCCTGTCTTGTGGTTTCTTGGGTGGCATACTACCAGGTAGAATGCACTAGGTAATATCAAAACAATATGAAAATAGGTGATTTTTCGTGCAACTAAGACCAGATGCATATATAGATTTATAAAACAATGTTGGTTTCTGAAATTCTACCTACTAGGAACTAAGTTTAGCCCAATGTTNCCCCCCCCCCCCCCAACTGTATTTTTAGTTCAATGCCAGAAAATTTCTCTTAGTAAATTACATTGTATTTTAGGCTAATAATAAAAAGAATATAAGGCTTTTGCTTACTAAGTATACTGTATTTGCACAGATTTTTGGGGGATTTCCCTGCTGAATCCAAATTGTAGTATAGCTGCCTATGCAGCAGTTCTCGGAGTCCAAAATTCATCTGAACTGCGCAAGAACACATTCCTTGGTGAAGAGTATAATATCTTGTAGCAGTGCATTGGTTACATTTTTAACCACCACAAACCAGTTCAAAGTGCAAACCAATCAGGTCTGATGACAGAAACGAGTCACCAACTCCTGGATGCACCCTGGCACCCTGTCCTTTGCATTAGGAAGCAGATTTGAGCACAGGCAGTCAGAAACTTGTGGGAAGAACTGAGCCTCTACAGAGCTAGGTCACAAAATTAATCTCAGACAATGCCTGCCCCTCAGCCAGGCTTTGAGCTAATGGCATGATGTTAAGAGCAGGAGTTGTCTCCTTGTCATTAAGTACAAGGCTCCACTGAAGTGTTCAGCTAGTTCCACAGGAAAAGTGAAATTTTTCACGAATGGATTGCTGGGATCAACACCTAAGAATTATCATGGTTCTTTGTCCTACAGCATACCAAAAAAGATTTTGTGTGAAGGGCACCATAGAAATAGTACATTAACAACAAGACCATCTATTCTATTTGCAAAATCTCTTTTATAATGGCTTTGAGTTGATAGTAACATATTTAACCATTCTTCCTTTATGTGTCTGTGTATGAGAAAACTTTGAAATCTAGACTATGTTTTCCAGTTTATTAGGAAATTCCCCCAAATTCTGCAGCCCCATTCTCAATTCTTCAGTGAAAACATGTTTCTTGCCTTCCTGCTGGCCCTTTCCCTACCGTTTAGTTTTTTGCAGCTGTTTAACCAAAAAGTTGTTTCCCTGGAAAACATATTTAAGGAATATTTTTCTAAATCACTTGGTACTGTGCTTGATTTTTTAAAAATTGTGCATTCTTTTTCCATTGTGTCCCATAAAATTTTTCCCACATTTTGCAAGATCTTAAATCTGTACTCTTGAAGGACGCTTTCTATTGAAATGCTGTTCATGCTGTTTGACACAGATATCAAGGCTGCAGGTGGCAAGAATAAAATCAGGGACCAATACATGAAGATGGGAGAAGGCTGCATGACTGCTGGTCATAGGTGGACCAGAGAAAACCATTTCATTCCCTGCACCAGGGCACAGACCAGGCACATTATGCTATAAGGGAATATATAGGGCTTATGTCGGTCAGAGTAGTAACAAAAGAGCTGCTACTGTGAATTTATCCATCTCCAAAACCATACAGGATTGCAAATGCATGCTTAGAGCTGTAGTGATACAACCAGGGTCCTCTAGAGAACCAGAACCCAGCATTCCTGGATACCAGCCACAGTGGCAGACACTCAAGTCCACGGAAAGAATTTCATTCCCATTTCTGTCACTTCTTGCTTGCTTTCGACAGAGGTCTGTGCACTACAGTGCAAGACACCCCGCACCCCACTGGTCACAACGAGACAGCATTGAAAGGTCACAAAAAAGAGCTTTGCCTTTACTTTAGAGCACCTGCCAGAGGATGATGTTAGTTATGAGGCCCTTTACAAAAACAGAACAGCATTTAAAATTAAGTTGCTCTGGATGGTGTTAGCAATTGTCATCGTTCCTGGGGGATTCAAAATGTCAAAGCAAGACCTGACAGTTTCACACCCCTGCTTTGACACTGGGCAGGTACAATGTGCTATTTCTCCCCATACCCAGCCTGCTGGCCTGCAGGACTCTGGGCTTGCTGCAAACAACCATCCTGCTCTGGGAAGGAAGGGTCCCTCCCAGACTAGGGAAGTGAATCTTGAGGTCAGCTCAGCCCTACTGAGATTTCTTTGCCACAGGAGGGAAATTTGCCAAGTTGTGCTGACTTGCGTGAGCAATACCAGCCCCAGTGGGAAACGTAGCAAGGCTATATTATGCCTCCATTGAGAGGAAGAGGGCGAGCCAATTTTGTTTGAGTATTTGTGCCGCTACCAGCCCGAAAAATAGGTGCCTGCATTAACCTCGTTGAGCCAGATGCTGGCTTATGGGAGAGGGCTGCAGACAGCAGCCTGCAGCTACCTGAAACTGATCTGAGCAAGCGTGGTTTGTATGCGAGGGACCGTGCCTGGCTCCTCTGCACTCAGATCCCGCTTCCAGCAGCAGGTGCTGTCGGCTCTGCAGGGATGCCCCCGGTCAGGGAAAAACGCCCGGGGCGGGGCGGGGGCCCCCCCGAGCCTCCTTCCCTGGAGGGTCCTAGGCTGTGGCGGTCGTGTCCCTCGGGGGAATGGAGCGGGTGTGTGTGCGTGAATTAACAGGTTGAGGAGGATGGATGGAAGGGGAAAAATTATGGAGACAAGGGAAGAATAGGCAGGAGGAAAAGGATGAAGAGAGGGTAAAAGGATGGAAGGACAGAGGGCGGGATGGAGGCGATATGGAGGGAGGGGAGAAGGCGGGAGAGGGGATGAAGAAGGGGGTGAAGGGGACCAAGTAAAGCGCAAAGGGGAACCAAGTGCGGTGGAAAGCGGGGGCACGCGAAAAGGAGGCCAAAGGCCCCCGCCGCGCCTTTAAATATACGCGCGCTTGGGCATCTGTGCCGCATCCATGCCCTCCACTCCCCGCAGGGACCNGCCCCCGGCCGGCACCGCCACCCGCCCAGCCCGCCGTCCGCGTCCGGCCGTCCCGCTGCGCTCCCGTGCCCCCGCAGGGGCTGTAGGGCCGGGCGCGGCCTCGAGGGGCGAGGGCGGTGGGGGCCCCGGGGCCATGCGCTGAGCACCCGGAGCAGCCGGCGAGCGAAGTTGGGGTGGAAGATGAACAACGCCGGTAAGTGCGCGGGCCGGTCGGGAAGGGTCTCTGCTTCTGGACATCTTTCCCCCGGGGTCGGTAAACGCCGGGCGGGCTTCCTTCCTCCGGCACCCTCCTTCCCTCGGGCTGGCATATCCCATCGCCAAGATGGCACACCCTCCCCGGGCACGGCTCCTCCGGGGCTCGCATCCCCCCTTCGTCCCGGCATCCTACCTTCGGGGCCCGCAGGTTCTGGGCCGTGCCGCTGGGGCTGGCACCTCTCCCCCGGGCACCCTCCGTCCAGGGCCGGCCCTCCTTTTCCCCGCGATCCAGCAGGTGCTCAAAGGCTCCCTGAAGCTGTGAGTGCCCCATTGCTTGCCCAGCCGGTAAGGGATCAAGGGCGGGCCAGGTTAGGTGTTCCGGGGACAACCAGACTGGCAGACCGGCAAGGATGCGCTTGCTAAAGGACGCGGCTGTGCGCCCACTACTCCCTCGGATACACTCAACCGTTCACGAAGTTCCTAGGGAATTTGCTGTGGCATTCTTTCCAAGAGTATATTTTTGGGGGAAGGTAATGTTTTTTGCAGAATTTGCTCTCTAAGGCAAACCCAAACCCTTCCTTCTCCTTTCTGTTAACTTTTCAGAATTTTTCCTAGATGGAAACTGGGAAGGTGAAAGAGATAGAATAAGGGAACAAGACATTCAACAGTTAAAACATAAAAAGGAACCACTGGAAAACTGGGGCAAGCTTTAAACTGTTCATCAAGACTTTCTGATTTTCTGGGGTGAGACATGTGTGTGAAAAACATAATACAGGAAACAATTATTGCTAACTGCAGTTATCGAGAAAAAGTTAATGCTGCTTCTAGAAATTATTAGAAATAAACATTTTTGTTAGCCCTAAAATTTTCCATAGTGTTTCCTTGTTCCAGGTGAATATTGCTGGGCACCTCAGTTGCAATGTGTGGGTACATCCTGAGGCCCAGAGATTTTGCCGCTAGATACCTTGCCCTACAGCTATTCTATTGGGAAATTGTGAATCAGTGTTTGCCAAAGCATAGGAACATAGGATTGGAAAAGCTCTTCTAGGTCAAACCCAGCATTCCAGTGTTGTATCAGTGCGTTATGTCACTCCTCTATGTTTAAAGCAAAAGGTTAGTTCTCTTTCCTCTTGGAGTAGGGAGTGAGACACTTTCCTAAAATCTGGTGATATTTCCATTCTATTTTCTGATCCTGGTCTGGACTGGATTCTGGCCCTCCCAGGAGACAAGCTCATTTGAAAATGAAGCCAGCCAAAAATAGCTTTAGCAATGATGGTCCTACCTCTCTTTCTTCATCTCTCCATTATTTAAAACAGACCAGCTCTAATCTACTCCTGTTGTCAGTGGAAGTGCAGGGTAAGGCATAACAGATGTATTCATTTGTAAAGATTTAAATTTCATTAGCAGTTTTTATTTTTCAGGAATGTAGGATCGAATGGGACAACCTTCATTATCAAAAGCGGCACTCGGTGTTACTACTGCTTTTGTTAATTCCTCCAATTATATCCCAAACAAAAACTTTTCAGGTAACCCTCCTGCTACTCCTGGTTTCCAGACCAGATTCAACACCATTTATTCTCGTGATTACATTGTCCTTTTGCTTAAAAATAGTTCTTTTCCTCTTCTGGTGTTTACCTCCAGCTTGTATTTATAGAGTGCTCATATCCCTTCTCAGCCTTTGTTTTGTATGTTTGCACAATGCAAGGAATGTCTCCCCCACCAATGCAAAGCAGAACTTCCTACTGAATCTGAAGGAGAGGGATATTTATTAACTGGTACAACTTGGACACCTGCATTAGCTATCTTTGTATTATAATAAGTAATGCATAGCACCAGTAAGTAGAGTCATATGCGCAGGCATATATGGCAGCCTTGGTCCCACAGAAGTTAAAATACTGACAGACAGAAAACAGGAAGGGAGATATGGATTATCCTCAGAGATGCAGAACCGATATGAAAAGAAAGATGAAGTGATCCACCCAAGGCCACAGGAAATCTGTCGTAAGAGACAAGAGACCAGATCAGCCTCTTACTTAGGACCTTCCAGCCTCTAGTAATTTTTTTGCCAGGTGCTGAAATGATGCTGCCCATAGGAAAAATGTACAGACACTATACTCCAGATTGTTCAGAGATATAAGCAGACTGTATATTCTTTCAGCTGCTGCTGAAAGTGATATATGAAAAGATGCTGTATGGACCTGTCAGAGAATTTTAACCATCTTCTTGGGCTCCTAGGAAGCAATATATGAAACAACAGGTTGTCTGCCTCAGTGTTAAGTTACTGTTGTGAATACGGAGCCAAACTGGTAACATTGCAAACGCTTACAATTACATTAAAAAGAAATACATGGTAGTAGTTTAGAACCAAGATTATTTGACATGGACATGTGGTTTTTCATAGCTGAGCCCACCAGCAAGACGTACATGTACAGTCTGCTAGAGACAGTGAAAACACCAGAGAATTTTTAGGATCAAGATATTTTTGGTGTGGAAACATACCCCTTCCTGATTATATTGCCTTTTGATTTTTCCCCTTCTCTAACAGTGTTTCACTGTGGGATGTTATGCTGTTGTATTATATTTACAGATGACTGCGGTAAAGCTATATGGTAACAGAAATTTTTAAGGCATTGATCTGATATTTTAGAGTCATAATGCATTGATCTAATCATAGAGGATGTATTCCTGTAACTGTACATGGCAGCATTTTATTTCTGCATAGTGGGATGTGCTTTCACAGCGTAGCTGTTAATATTGCAGTTATGACTTTTAAGACAACAAAATTCCCATGGAAATTGTTGGGACAGTTACTGCTGACTATATGTCTGTCTTCATACTGTGGAGCCCTCTTGCTATATACGGAGTACCTTTGATCACAAGAACATATACTGATAAGAGAGGACAGATGTTTCTCAAAAGTATCAGACTTACGAAGAGTATAAAATACCGTTTTTGTGAATCTGGGCCATTTAGGGGCCTGCTGTTTTTGACCAGGACTTTGTATTTCAAGTTCCTAAAGTCCAAATTCTCAAAATCCATGTCAGTATCTAACACCTGTTTAAGTCAAACTGGTACCTGAATCCCAACTGATAGGAAGACTTGCACTCCTACATTGCTTGAAAATCCTAGTCTGAATACCTATTCCATTTCAAGTGACTCCCATGCAACAGTTTTCATTTCTTGTGTAATGTTTGTAATCTCAGACTTTACTCCAGTAGTGTGAAATAAGTGATATGCTTATATGCTGTAAAACAAAGATAACTATTTCTGCACCAAATATTGCACAAGTAATGATACCTCATTTATTTACAGTACATCCTGGGATTCTACCAGTGACAGCACTGGTGTTTTATGAGTTGAACCCCCTCAAAGGAATGATACTTTCCTTGTAACTCATGTTACCTCATCCATTTAAATCTCCAACACACTGAAGCAGGTTACACGGCTTATGCTGGGTACTTAATTCAGGATGACATCAAAATGGCTTGTCTTCATAGGCAGCTTGAACACACCCTTGCTTTCTGACTTGGGCAGCTGGCAGAGTTGTAATTACATATTGGAACCTACAGCCTTATGTACTGGAAATGTAATAAATGAGTTTTAGGAGATTGTACTTGGCTTGCCTTACATTCTTGGCAGCATTACTATAGTGTTTGGTGCCCATTTTCTGGCCAGATCCAAACCCAACTCTTCATCTGTAGAGAAGAGCTATCCATTTTACTTACAGTGAAGTTACAAGTTATTTTGATAGGAAGCTCTGTCTCTGTTCTACTTGCCTCAGAACAATTTCTTCTTTAAGGAGGAAGCACTATGGTCAAGTGATAAATACAGGTATTAGACAAGCTGAAATAGACAGAGGTACAGAATTTCCTCTCTTCTGTTTTGTTAAGAAGTTGGTGTTGTTTTGGTAGCTGAGGTGTGAAAATTTTCTACTTATAACTATATAGTGTAGTCACACTGTTTCCATGAGTTTCTGGTTTGTGCAGCACTTTGCACATGTTGCTTTTGTCAACAGTATGAGGTCTTAGCACTGTCATTCTTTGATACGAGAGGAAGCCATGAGCATGGTGGCTGCTGCTATAAGATAATAAGTTCTTTGTTATTTTATGTTGTTGTCTAGTTCATAAAATAGAAACGCTACCATCAAATAACTTCTATCCTTTCTGCTCCAGATAACTTTTTTCCCTAAAGATGTCCTTGTCTGGATATTCTCTCCCCTCCACCTCCTGTTTCTCAGACACTTTCCATCCGTGGATTTCAATCCCTTCCTCCTGGACAGAAGCAGAGGCAGACAAGACTTGGTTTCTACCAGGATTCTGGGTTTGGTGCAGTCCCATCCCGCTGTATATTGTCCCTTCACCTGCCCTGTCATTTCCATCCAAAAGCTCTGCAAATCCCTGAACAATGCATTTCTGCCCTCTGTCCTCAATGCCTTTCCCATTTTAACATATGTCTGAGTTGAATTAATGCCAAAGGCATGAAGGAAACACAAAAGGTTCATTGGTCAGAAAAAGCTACTTTCAGCACCTTAAGGGAAGCCTGAACCAGATTGCAGCACCAGTCAAGACCGGAACCAGTATATGCACTGTGGAGCTATGTACTTTCTTGAGCTACTAGCAAACAGCATGGCACTGGGATATGTCTACATATATCCAGGCAAATGTGAAACCTCAGTGTTTAGTTAGTTCTCGGTCGTGGTGTTTTGTAGGTATGGTCCCTTATAAGCCTTAATTAAATTCTAGGCTAAATTTGAAAACATTTGAAAGTGGGTCGTTGCAGTATTTCTGGTAATACCGCACTACAAAATGTATATTGTTTCAAAGAAACACTTGAACAGTGAAGGCTGCATGGGTTGATTGCTATTCCAGGAGAGCTATTCCAGGTGAGCTGCTAGGCTACTGTTAACTGCTCAGAAACTTGCACAGGAGGAGACTAATGTAATGTATTTCATATGGATCATGGCAGGAATAGAACTATGCATGGTTGCCTGAAGGAAGGTGGGTAAAGAGAGGAAGCGGTCCTTGTCAGTACAAGGAAGCACTGAACAATAAGGGGAGGAGCAGGCTAAAGAATTTGTATTCCCCAAGAGTTTCCTTTTAAGCACAGGGTGGGTGTGTCTCCCTCCAACATAAAATACATCTGAAAATAAACATGCACAATTATTTGTGAACATACACATTACTTATGCTGCAATGCTGCATTGTGCCCATTTAGAAGTTACAGCCAGAACCTTTCAAGTGGCTCAGGCAGCAAAGGAAGCAGAAATTGAAGCAGAATTAAATTGTTGTGATAAAAGGCAAGAAGCTGTGCTTTCTTTTGTTTGGGTTATTTTTTAAACAGACACTTGTACTCCTCTGACTCTCCCTCACACCCCCACAAAAGAAAAAGGAAAATAGTTTAAGAAGCCTTGTGAAAGGCAAGATCAGTGGGCAGAGCAGTTATGAAAAAAGCTAAGTAAGGAAACAGTAGTGACCAGTAGCTGGCACAAGTGAGTAAGAGAAGGACATGACAATGCCAATTTACCAGACTGAACAGGGTCCATTACCATAAGTTCTCTTCCAACAGCAGTGTTACTGAAGGTAGCAGAAGGAAAAACTCAAGATTATTTTATCCTTTTGGTGTAGAAAATAATCAATGGAGGGAAAGTGGGTAACTGCTTAAGCTGTATTTCTTTTAGGTGGATGTCTCCGTGGTTATTTTACTTAAAGGAAATGAGTTCATGACATTATTTTATTTCAAATTTGTTTATAAGACAAAGCTTGCAAGGTCCTGGCATTCTCTAAAGTTCAGTCTTTTCCTCATTATTCACTGTTTCAGTACAGACACTCTCTGACAAGAACAAGGGCGAGAATGTAGAAACTTCCCAGGAACGGACTTGTAGTTGTAACCTACTCTCGGATATACATTCCTAGGAAATGCCAGGTACTGCAGAAAGTGGTGTAGTACCTCCAAAGGTTTTTTTTCTTGGAGTTAGTCCTAAAAATGTCTTCTTACGGTGGTAAAGGTGTAAAGATTCTGTTTTAGCTAATACAAAATTAATTCATTTTACTACCAGAAAGTTAGTTTAGGATGTTCAGTGATTTCAATAACTGATTTAAAAATGCAAAAAGTAGATCTTGCTGGGGCACCAGGCTTGCAAGATACTAAACCCACTTCTATTGCCTCCCTGTTTTTAACTGGCAAGAGTCTTCAGTACGCAAAAGAAGCAATGTTACTTCAGCAAAGGTGGAGTGTTTGGCACATAAAGTTTCCATCATACTGGGGAGGGAAAGGTGAGTTACTCATTCTGTGATTAGACAGACACTCAGCAGCCTAAAGCAGCAGTGGATAATGTGAAACACCACAGTAACTGCACACAGTTCTCTCTCCCTCCTCTTCCATGAGTTAAGTCACCCACATGCAATTGGATTGGATAAAACTCCAGATCCAGAATAATTCTTAAGTGGTATATGTGATAAGGTGCCTGCTTAGAACAGACTTTTCATTCCTTCTGGGCTAAGCTGAGATCACTGATTCAGTTTTTAACTTAGATGGAATCTCTCTGGTGTCTCCTAACTCTCAAAAGACTGCTTTCTGATTACATGAGAATGCCAAATTGTCAGTTTCTTTCTGAGCATCAGAAGAAATTTCAGGAAGATTAAGAAGATCAGAAGAAACAGCCTTTTATATCTCCCAGGGTCTAACCAAACAAGTATGCCAGTATTTGTTCGGTACAAATTACTCCAATTATACTAGGATAACAATTAGAAAAGCGCTATGCCACCAAATATCAGGACAATCAGAGAATCTTTTTCAAGCAGTCTGCATTCAGTATTCCTTTATTCTCAGTAAGTGCACAGCTCAGTTCTGTCTGCAGTTCCACATATCTAAAGTCTGCACTTCAAAATACTCTAAATACAACAGCACAGTAGCCATGCTTTCTGAAACTTATACCATGATTTTGGATAGAATTTCACATAGGAACACTGTCCCAGCTTTTGTCTTTTGAGATGCTGTTCTGTTATTTCTTGTGCGTAGGGCATGAAGATTATGCACAAAGAATTGTTTCTGTCTCCATCATGAAGAAATACTTTGTCCTGTGTTTTTCCTTAAAATAGAGAGCTCTCCTTTTTCTACCACAATGTGTAAATAAAAATTATAAAAATAATTGGAGATTTCTGATTGCTTAACTATGTAATTATCGATGGATGGCCAGGAAACAGCAATAGGAGGAAACCACTTCTCCCTGCTTCTTACCATCTGTAACCATTTGTTATGCTGGCTTCTTCACATTGCATATTTCATCTCAAAAAATCTCATGAGGCACGAGGGAGAATCCCTATCGCTGCCTAAATACGCAGTCTCTCAGCATTTCATTTATTTTGTGAGGAATACTAATTTCAGGACCATGACAGCTGTAAATGGCTGTGGCAGGCAAAGTACTGTGAGTAAAATAGTGATATAGATATGATTTAATTCACGTAGCTTGAATCTAGTTTATTGCCAGTCTGCTTGATTTCCCCTATGCATGTGTCAGCACTACCACTAGAAATACAAGGCTGGCCTTATGTTGCAAGACAATTAACTTTTTAAAATACATTTTGATGTTTAGAGAAGTTTGTACCTGCAAGGGATCTGGCATTTACAGGAGGACTGGAGGATTTTTTGACTAAAGGACTGAAGAAGCTGTACACTGAAAACAGAACTTGAGTTTAAACCAGTAACTCTCTTCATGTTTTGAGTTGAAGTATGATACACCCTTGGCTCTGCAGCTGTACATCTTTCTCTCCCTAAGTGTGTTAGGGGTGCATCTAGTTCAGTTCAGTTTTGACCTTAAGCTATGCTTACTGTAATAGCTACAGTGCCATAGGACAGTCCATATGCTTTGCTCCATCAGTTCTCTTCTCAGAGCTCAGCCTTTTATTGGCTGGACTATTCTGCACTGCAAGTCACTGATAGTCTGTTGTAGGATATATTCTGCTGGCCTTAATAAGAAACCAAGATGACTAACACGACTTTTCTCTCTTTTCTCCAGAAATCTCAAAACCACCGTTAGCACCGAAACCAAAGATTATTGGTCATCTTTCTCCACCACCTGTCTCCAAATTTTCTCCTTCACTGCCAAGAGCTGATATTCTTCATAACCCGAACCCTGTGTCTAGGGGTCCCAAACCACCTATTGCTCCCAAGCCAAAATTCTCATCTGACACCGAGGGCAAATCCAGTGTTTCTACCGACAATAATTTAAATAAATGTGCAAATGGGAAACTGGTGTGTCTTGAGGGAGAGCTGTGTGAAGGAAACCAATGCAATGTTGATTGCCTAGAATCCGAGGCAGATAATGAATACATTGTAGTTCCTGAAGCTCAGCTGCCCAGCAAAGTCTGTAATGATTTGGAACATGAGCATGATCAAAACTTAGATTCCTCTGTGGAAAATGAAGTCTCAGAAACTCAAGAAAGGGTAGAGAAGGAAGAGGATAACATTGCCAGTGATGAGAATACCAGTAATCAAGAAGTCATCAAAGATGAGCACCGTAACTCTTCAGATACTGCTGAACCAAGGGAACCAGACTCTGGGGAGTCATCCAGAGACTGTGACCAGTCCAAAGCACTTTGTGAGGAGTCCTTAGATGCCCCAGATGGGGATAATGATGCTACCAAGAACGTAGATGAAGAGGAGGATGTTGTAGGTGATTGTACTAAAACCAAAAATGGGCAAGAAACTTCTTACAACCTGGAACTGGTTAAGAACAGTAGTGATAACATTTTGAATAGAGATGAGAAACTAATGAGTGATACCTGTAGAGATACCATTGCAATGCCACTGCCTGCAGATGAATCAATCCCAGCTTGTGTGAAGGCAGGGCAAGAGGAGGAGGAACTGCCTGAGATTTTAGAAATGGCAGATGGGTGTCTAGGACATAATGATGACCACAGTGTGCATGCAGAGCTTGATTTGAACATGGAGGTGGACTTCAAAAATTATGACTGTGCAAGCCCTGATGTGCTGCCTGAGGAGGCCAGTGAAGAAACAGGTCCTGGCTTAGAACTGTGTGGAGATGAAGCCAGTGCCAAAAACAGTTTAGCAGAGTTCATCCATCAAGCAGCAGCTGAAGAGGAGGAAGTAGACCCAGATGAGCAAAATAATACAAACACAGGAAATGCCAGTGATGGCTGCCAGATCACTGAGAGGAGATGTGAGAAGACATCAGAGGTGGCCTGTGAAGCAAGCGAAGACTCTGGGAAAGGGGAAGAAGAAACTGTGAATGCAGAGAATACAAATGATGGCTATCAGATTGCACCTTGTGAGAATGAATGTGGTGAGGAAATACCCCTGGAACATTCAGATGAGAATCTTCAAACAGAAGGGGCCCCTCTGCATGAAGATGGTATGATTTCTGATAGTCTACCTTGTAGTCCAAGGATGGAGCCAGAGCTGGAAGATGTGACTGTTGAAGAGCATAGTGAAAATACTGTAGAAGATGTGACTGTTGAAGAGCGTAGTGAAAATACTGTGGAAGCCTCTAAGTCAGATGAGTGGCAACTCAAAGGCAATGAGGTGGAAGCAAACAGCCTCAGCAAAAGTGTTCCAAGTTCACCTCGAGAGGTTCCACTTGAGGAAGACTTAGAAATCTGTAAGCATGGAAAAATTGATGTAGATAGTGGGACCAAACATGTTTTGCATGAAAATCTATCAGTCCCTAAAGTGATCATTGTGACTGATGAATTAGAGAAAAGAGAAACTAGCAGTGATTCCCTAGATGATCCTTATGTCCTTCCTGAAGAAAATGAAATTGTCAATGATGTGCAGACTGATTTAGGAACTGATCACAGCAAAAGGGGTGAATTAGGCATGGATGGTGAAAACAACTTGCTGCCCACTGATCATAAAAGTATTGTCACTAGAACACGCTCTCTCTCTGGGAGAATGCCAGGCTATGTCCCAGAAACTGTTCCAGAAGAAACTGGACCTGAAACTGATTTACCCTCTTCCCAAAATGGCTCTGGGACAGAAGACTTAAGCAATAATTCCTTTTCACTGGAAGGAAAACCAGTGGAAGCCAACAGGCCTTTACCAACCAAGTCAAGACGCTTTATTTTCTATCCTCGCTCTTATTCTGTTGAAGGGAGAGAGATACCTATCTCTGTTTACAGAGAAAGTGATGTCTGCATACTGGATGGTGTTAGAATAAAAAGGACAGAAGACAACCTGTCTTTGCCTTGTGTCAATGGTTCCTCAGGTAGTTTTTCCCAGCAAAATCATCTGTCATCATGTGGCGTATCTACTCCATCCTCAGTTGTTGATATACCACCTCCATTTGAACTTGCCTACATCACCAAAAAGCCAATCACTAAAAGTTCACCTTCACTTTTGATAGAGAATGACTCACCTGATAAGTATTCCAAGAAAAAGAAATCTTCTTTTAAGAGATTTCTCACTCTAAAGTTCAAGAAGAAAAGTGAAAATAAAGTCCACGTAGATGTCAATGTTTCTTCTTCAAGGTCCTCATCAGAGTCCAGCTATCATGGGCCTACCAGGCTGATGGAGCTGGACAGGAGGAGCCTAAGTAGCTCACCTCAACTAAAATCACATGTGGGGAAGCTCCGTGCATCTGAGTCTCCCTCGGCTGTTCTTTTCTATAAGGATGGTAAAAGAAAAGGAACACCCAAGTCCTTCAGCAGGAGTGTGTCAAGGGTGGAGTCCTTTGAGGACCGGTCCAGACCTCCTTTCATGCCACTTCCATTAACAAAACCTAGGTCTATTTCTTTTCCCAATGCTGACACATCTGACTATGAGAACATTCCTGCTATGAGCTCTGACTATGAAAACATACAAATTCCTCCTCGGAGATCCACCAGAGCAGGAACTTTTACCGAGTTTTTTGAAGATCCCAGCAGGGCATTATCTGCTGCTAATGAGAATGATGGCTATGTGGATATGAGCAGCTTCACTGGCTTTGAGAGCAAGCAACAAACCACAGACCAGGAAACAGAAAGGTACTGTAATAAATTATTATGTAAGACCTGCTAGCCTTGGCCAAACAAGCAAGGCTTTTCCTGCTAGGTATCATAGGCACATTCTCCATGTTGGCTGTCTTATACCCCTCTCAGGAAATGCTTACAAGAAAGATTGGAAGAATACAAGATAAGCCTTTATCAGNAAAAAAAAAAGACATCAGATTAACTCCTTACTTTGTAAACAAATACTGGATCCAGATCCTATGATTTGCAGGCAGAAACCAAAGAAATTCAAAAATGTTTGGTTTATCCAGTGGATCTAATTTTTGTGGCTGGCAGGGGAAATGGGGAGAGTTTGGTTTGCTCTTCAGTAAGAAAGGTTTCTGACTTCTTGACTGAATGAAAAGAGAACATATTTGCTGGAAGGGGTCCTGCTTCTTTTTTTAATTCCTGTCAATTTCTCAAAACAATAATATTTACATAATATGTGTTTCAAAGTACACCAGTTAAGTATAGACCAGAAAATCCCAAATCATGAACTAATCAGGCTAGACAGTGAATTTTAGAAATTGCTTTAAGCGGTTTCGTGGCCGTTGGACAGAGCTGCTAACTTACAGATAAATTAAATTGTTCTGAAATCATATGCACTGCTAACAACAATAATAAGCTTTCATGCCATTTCATTAGGTTATTTGCAAATAAGAAAATGTCTTTTTCATAGGAACGTAGGAGCAATGCACTCAATACCTTTGAACTTGAACCTTGTCAAATTATAGCATATAATCTGTGGAATGCAGAGATGTAAATAAGAAGCGTGTTTGCCATTAAGTTCGTGTTTAACAGGTAATGAGAAAAGAAGGTGCAAAGCTAATGAATGAAAAGGAATGTCTTTAATGCAGTTGCATTTTGTTAGAGCTGTGTGAAAAAGATAAAAATCTTAGAAGTAAGGTTTTCATTTCCATTTGCATCCATCATTCCCCAAAAGATTTAATACTTGTGTTTCTTTGCAACATTTATTTTTTCTGGTTGTCTCTCTTGTCATTGTGGATGGAACAAAACCATGGGCATTTCACACACCCCTCTTAGGGTATTTTAGACTTAGGGAGTAGAATTTTTCTTTAACACCTCTATATGAGTCTTGCAAACCATTTCTAAGACACAGATGATGTGGGGTATTGAGTAAGACATGGGAAAAGAGATTGCATCAAGGCTTAAGCAGTGGATCCAAATGCACCTGAAGCTGAGGGATGTGGAACACAGGCCTGTGGTTTAGCTCTTTGGAGACGATGGCTGCCTGCAGTGCTGGGAGCTCCAGTGATGCTGATACAGGGACATGGCGGGGCACAGTGCAGCTTCACAACACACATCACCAAGTTCTCAGAGTAGCAAAAGCTACATTATTCACTTACTTTCAATGGTTTGCATTTTACCCAGCACACTGACATTTGCTTTTGAAAAACCCGGCCAGTTCTTTGTGCCCATGAAGCACCACCCATTTTAGGTAGTTCTTGAAGAACCAAGTTAAAAATATTAGGACTACGTCAATTGCTGTGACTTGGGCCCATTTATGAACTTCCTGTGGAAGCCTGTGGTTTCAAAGGGAGAGCCAATCCAAACTGGTTCAGGAAGTCTCAAGGTCAAGACATGAACATAATTCTTCAGCCTGCTGCTTGTTGTGCATGCAGTTTGTGCCACTGGGGGTGAAATGAAGGCTAGGTTCCTGTACAGCCCCTTTATCAACATAACCAGGGTGGAGGGGAAGAGCACCAGGCAGACATAATTACCGCTAAGATAGCTATTATTTGCTCTATTTGTCAGCATATTTTGGACAAAGACAGGCCTGAAAAGCTTTGATGAAATGTAAATACGTATCCCATGTAAATACACATTCAGTGGCACAACACACTTGAGGAAACAGTGTATGGTCTAATTGTAAAACAAAGCAAATTATACAAACAGGTGCACCTAGTTACACATGCACACATGATGTATGGACATGGATGTTTTATTTGCTGCTAAAGCAGTTTGGCCTAAAATGCCTCACCATGGATTGAAGATTTCTAGTAAGAATACCTATCAAACATACCTCTACCACAACCACACATGAATAAAAATTTCTTCGAACTGTAGCTTGCTCATGTCCAGAGGCTTTTTTCAACTGTTTGAGAGTACAAGTGTGTTGGATTGAACCCTTTCAATACATAGTAATTGAGCCCATGAACTTCTTTTTTGTGCATTCACCTGTAGAGCACTTGTATTTCGCACCTGGTGATACCTTCTGAAATTGCTACATTGTTGATAAATAGCCAAGTACAGCTCTTCTATCACACTTCAGAGAACAGAGTGAGTGTTATAAAAGATTATTATAAACCATAACCCTTCCCTACCGTGTATGACTGTGGAACAACAGGGCGGGAGGGAAATTCACAGAAACTGTCTGATGAGAAGATTCACTGTTTAATTTTCTTAGTTAAAGGGGCAGGCATTTGAAGTGTGCTGCTATACAGCTAGCAGGAGAATCCTAACAGCAATACCAAGATTTTAATCAGGTCTGAGAAATACAGCTGTGGTATTGCATCAGATGGGCATGGAGAATGACCACTAGAAACTCCTGAAGCCTTTCCCTCCTTGGATAAAAAATGCAGCTGAAGCAATAGCTACAGCTAAAGCACTTGATTGTTTTTTATACTGGTGCAACCTGCTCCTTCCAATGGCAATTAATTCAGGTGAACTGTGGCCCAAAGAAAACCATAAGGCTGTAGTTGTTTCTGTCCCAACCAAGAGCAACTTAAGGGAAGCATTCTAGAAAGAATCAAAATAATACTCATATACAAGGAGTAGTTTTGAAAGGAGAAACAACACCAAATTTCCAGATGTTTCTGACATTTTCTAGAAGACAGGGGCAGAAAATGACACATAGTTTGTTAACTGGTTTTGACCTGTGCAGCCCTTGCTCATATGCTGACCATATCAAGACTTCTTACGCCAATGAGCAGTCCAGTTGCCATACTTTCCTGTTTATGGTAAAACTCAAGCAGAATTTTGTCAAGAAGATAAAATCAACTCATGCTTTGTTTTTTTGCTTGTCCTAGCTAGAACTGCTCAGTACAGGCATGGCTGTCAGAGGATATCCAAAAAAGATACAAGTGTCCAACATAGGTCAAGCTGTCTTTTGGCTCACTGCTATGTAGGATAATAGCAATGTTACTTACATTACCCTGTATTTGTAATAGAAGAAACCTGTATCTATACTAGAGACAAATCTAGGCAAAGCAGGCTTTGAGCTACAGATTCAGCATAGATTTTAGATGGTTGTTTTGGAAAAGATTTTCCCATCCTTTCCTTTTCTTGCTTTCTCAGGAAAACAAATTCTAGCTGCTGATTCCACTCAGTTCCTAGTTCACTGCTTCTTATATCCCTGCTCTGTGACTACATTAAGCTAGTGTGCAGCCATAGCATTGATGAGATGCTTTACAAGACACTTACAAGAAAAGCACTTCCCAGGGCTAGTGATATGTTAGTGTTAGTTATGGGGGTAGCACAGAAGTGGTCTACTAACTGGGCTTAGCTCCCTTAAAGATCTGTATGAGTGAATTGTGTGTAATTTTGCTGACAGTCATTAAGCCAAAGAGAACCAAAGTGATCATGACCATTACGAGAGGTTTTTTAAAGAAATATAATTTTTTTAAAACCACTTATAAAAATCCATACATAATTTTTCTTTATGTCAGTGTGAAATGTGCTGTGCTCTAGATCTTGTGGATGGGAAAAAGTCCCATAAAAATGCAGTCACAGAGGGAAGGAGGAGCAGGGACTGAGCCTAGAGACAAAGGAAAGAGACGTTGTCACTTGCGATCTGGTGAACATTATGGAAAATAAAATCTCATGAGCTTTCCTGAATTTTGCAGCATAAATCTGAAAGAAAGCTCTGTAAGTTCATTGAAGAGTAAGGGATCTCAGTACTATACTTGACTTCAGGCCATGCACAACCTATTGAAAATCTTGACAACAGCCACAGCCAGCTCTGACATGAGTCATGTTTTTATTTCTGATTGCTTGAGTATTGTCTGAATTGCAGCAGGGAATTAGAAGGTGATAGCAGTTAATGCAGGACTTCAAGCTGCTCATAGACAGGGAGCAGTCTGCAGAAGATAACCCATTGTTGCTGAGAGCTGGGCACAAGACACACCTCACCTTGCATTGTCAGGCATTAGAGACAGAAAAACAAGATATTAAGTGCTCTTGGACAGCAGAGTTTTTCTAAGAAGCATCTCTGAGAAGTGTCTCTAGACAGTATCAGTAATGGATAATACCAAAGTAATCAGTAATACCAAAGAATGAAAGATTTTAATACATTGCTCACATGCAGGTATCAATTTTCCATCAGCTCCATGACTGCTCTCCTGTTTCCTCATATCCGTGGAGCTGTTTGTCTTGGTTCTTGCTGGGAATCCAGATGTGTGGGGACATTATAGGTCATGAAGAAACCATGTGCTGCTCCCCCAGCACAGCTTTGCATTGCACATCACCATTCTACATACACAGCACAGCCTCAGAGGGCTACCACTGCTCAGACACAACATGCTGGATCCCACCCTGGCTTTGTTTATGAGAAATCACAGTCTCATATACCTCCCAGGAAATGGTCCAAAGACCTTGAGAGATGTTAGCTTTATTATCAGATGGACTTCACTGTGATGGCTATTTTTATGATCAAACTACAGCACAGAAAAGAAGGAATATGTGTGCACACATTACCCTCTTCATGTCCTAAGGGCTTTTATGCCTGGGCCAACTTCTCTGTCTTCCCTGTTTTCATTATATGAACCAGAAATACATTTCAGTGGGGTTACAGAAGAGGAGAGAGTCTGCTGTATAATGCAGATTTGCCTTGGATGATGATTGTGGAGCACAGAAGTGATATTGATGTGATTTAAGCATTCCTAGCCCCTGCAGAAAGAAAGCACATGCTGCAGATAGGGTGATGAAATGTTTGTAATGGTCAGGCCTTTTACTGTCAATAACATGACATGTTATTGCATGCCTTGTTCTGTGCATGCACATCTTTGTCCTCTCTCACCCCCATGAGGAGCCTTACTGAGAAGATTTATTGAAGGAGAAGTTGCACATTAGAATGCTATAGCCTTTCCAGAATCCACTGCTCCATGACATCTCTAGGTAAGATTTGTAACAAAAGCAACAGAATGCTATTGCATTTTAAATGCAGATCCAGTCTAGTGGTTTATGGTTTGTTGTGCCACCCAGCAAAGTTATTTATAGTCTACAACACATTTTTAATTATCCTACAAGAATTCTTTTACAGGACCCAAAGAGGGGTTGATGCAAAAACTCCCTCTAAAAATTTGGTGTTCAGTGGCATACAACAATTAATTTTACTTTAATCAACCAATTAGAGTTTATGGATGGAAGAACATATTTCAGAGGCACTGATTGTTTTGCCAAGAACCCTCTTAAAGAGCTTATAAAAGGATCCCTTCACTTGAGTGGTTGGCTGGATTAATTAGATGCCACTCCTCAAAGGCTGAGAACAAACAGACCTATCATTACCGAGCACCTTTTGGTGCTCTGTCTGACTCATGCTACACCAGCTTTATCAGTATCATGGGGATACTCAAACTTCTTTTTCTCAAAAGAAATACAGCTAGGTACTGATGAGCTGAGACAAGCGATAGTTGTATATGTCTGCTCCAGAGTCTCCATCCAGCCATTCTCAGCTGTCCCAAATTAAATACCTCTTCAGTCTGTTGGCAGTTTGTCCTTTCGCCTCAAATATGTTTACTAAACTTGGATATTAACCCACTGCATTGTCCTGATGGGCCCTCTGGGCAGGTGGACATCATCAAGGACAGGTAGTTTGGTGTTTCTGATGAAAATTTCTTATCCTCTTATATTTCAGGTATCAGTCTGCATTCTTAGTTCTGAGAATTGGCTAGAAGAACTCAGAAAAGACTCTTCCTTAGCACACATGTCTACAGAAGTAATGGACTGCATATAGTACAACACATCTTTGAAGTCGAATCTTCTGATCCTTAAATAGAAAAGGGCAGTCTGTGAGGTAAAACTAGACACCTCAAAATCTTACCTCCACACTTGCTGCTTTCACATTGTCAGGCTTAAAAAATCCGGACAGTGGCAGTGAGATAAAACTACATCACACTGCATACGTCCAGGGTAAAGGGCCACTGTGAGAGTGACATATATTAAGTTGTCTGGGCAAGTAATTTATCTCACCATTTGACTGCAGTTTTAAGAAAAAACATTGCTCTGGTGGTTACAAGAGAGATAAAATGTGTGTGCCTACTTGAAAAGTCCAAGACAAAAACCCGACATAATAAAGGAATTCTGTGGTTCATGACATTTTTTCTGATTGTTTTATTTGCAAGTAAAAAAAAAGTAGATACTGAAGTAAATTCTTAAGTAAACCATATTTTTGAGTTGCAGAATTAAGATGGCTTTGATTCTCCACAATTATTGGGGAGAGGGGGCAGAATTATTTAATAGATTCATCCCAGCCAAATATTACAAATCTATGTAATTTTTAATCATTCCAAATCTGATCTTCCAACTTAAAAAAACCTCAGCCAAGCAAAAGTACAGCCAGCTCTAATTTTAGTCTGGGAAATAAACCTGACCTCTTAGAAGCCAGAGGAAAGCACTTTCCTTCAGTCCCATAGATTAGCAGTTAAGTTCTGTCTATCTCCTTCTGGAAATACTCTGTTTTAACAACTGGGTGAATCTCTGGAATGCAAGAACATTAAATTCACTTGATCCTAGCTTCACTGCATTTTCCCCCTGGTTTGTCCCCAGATTTGGCTCCATGATGTTGATAAAGCAGTTGATCCTGGTAGTCCAGGGAAATAATAACTCGCCTTCCATCTTAAGACTCCTGCAGGGCAGCATGGTGTTCATTATGTTGAACTTACTATGAGTATTTTCCATGGAAATTATGGAATAATTAACTGGCAACAAAATTAAAAGAGAACATAAAGACACCGGTTCCAAGTTTTAGTGACTAAATTACACTGCGAAAAAATAAACAAAGCAATAGCAATCAGGAACATATCCCTAATATCCAATCTATGATATGTGTCATGTCACCAGGCAGTTTCATTTTGTGAAATGTATCATCTTTTTCTAAGAGGATCCAAGACCCATAGTCAGAAGAACATTAGTAACTGTGTCATAGTTGGAAAAGTGACCATATAAGTGGAATCTGGATGATAAATGATATTATGCCAGATGCTCATTTGGGGTACATTTGTACCTCTGAGGATGTGAACAGCAATTTTTGATTTGACTGCCTTGATGATTTATGCTAGAACCTAAAATTAGAATGAGCTGAAACATTTTCCAAAAGGGAAACATTCACAAAAGAATTGTGTATGAACTATGCATCTGTTTTGACAGAATTTAAAGGAACTGCTATATGCTATAGCCTAAGATAGAGAAAACCTAGTCTCTGCTTCTCACAGGTGTGGTTTTCCAGATCACTTTGAGTGATGACTTTGAATCAGTCAGCACTGGTAATTAGATTCTGAGTTTCTCACAACCCAATGCCTAAAAACATCAGCCACAGGGAGAAGGAAATACCCACAGGTTTTGGTCTCAAAACCCAAAAATGGACACAGTCCTGTTTCATTTCTAGAACATCTGAAATAATTTCTTTTCAGTTGTCTGAGGTTCAAAATTAGGTTCCTACACCTCAGATGTTGCAGCAAAGAAAAACAGTGGTCTCCTGGTCAAGTCCTGTATGAACTGAGCTAACATTTCAGACTTTGCAGTAATCAGAGTTTTTTCCATTCTACATATAGCAGATAAAATACTTTTTCATCACAGCTTTAAGATGTGGAGGAGTTTGACTTTCAGAGTATGTGTAAAATTAAGTGTCTCAGAGTAAACAGGAAGAAGAGAAACAAAACTGCCTCAAAGGACATGGACAAAGCAGTTCTGGTTTAGACCCTAGTAGGGATCCACAGTGTCCAAAGCCTTCAGTCTAACCTGTATTCTAAACGTGACATTGCTCTGGGATTACCCACCTAACACAACTGACTCGCAAAGCAAAAAGTTAAGAAACATGCCAAAGATCAAAATGAAGAATGTGTAGTAGAGCAGTACTTTCAGCTTTGCTTCCCTGACAGTGGTCTCCACAGAGAGGTGTACTTCTCATATTCTGAGATGACCATCATTTGATCAGCTGAAAGTCACTTCTTATATCTTTTCCTTCTCTTTACTAATGAAGTTCTAGGTGGTTGGCTTATTCTGTCACTGATTTATAGAGAGGAATAAGTCTTACAGAGGATTTAAGGTGAAATCAGAGGGTCTTACTCTGCTCAAAGATTGCAAGTATAAATATAAAGTGACTCCACTGAAGTCAGGGTGAATCCTCCCCAGTTTTACATCATTGTGTCCAAAGTCAGACTGTCACTGAGATAAACCATTTCATAGAGGAAAATAGGGCAAAAGTGCTGGGAGGTTTCACTGTCAGAGACCATTTGTGCTGTGACTAGGGGTTACTCAGCAAATCATTTGAAACCCATTCTGATAATTAGTGGATGTGTTCCTTGTTATCTTCAGTCCCTTGACAGAAATGCAGAATGGAGTTTCAACATAATGCAGATATATGGTGTGCATGATCTGGGAAGGAAGAAAAGTTTCACAGCACAGTACTTCTGCCAAGCACTCCGGTCTTCATTATGAAGACTGCTCATCTCCTTTGAATTGCAAGGATTCAACATAGCAAAAGGTTACCACAGATGGGGAATGATTGAGTGATGGAGATCAACAGGGCTGTGATTTAGCAAGGGAAGAAGGAAAAGAGATGCATAAAAAGAATCTTAAGGAAAACCTCTGCTGGGGCTCTTGGATATAAAAGCTCTGGGGTGCCTGTGAAGCTAATGATTTACTGAAAGTAAAAGCTCTGTAGTGGCTGACATGTGATGTAAATGATATGTTCAAAGGAACCTCTAAAGGGTAGAGCTGCCCTTAATAACATATTGTGTATTATCAGCTGCCCCATTGTACCTTCTGGCACGGTGGGGTACTGGGTGTGGTGCAGCTGAGCGTCAGCCCGTGCTAGTTCATTGCCAGGTCATCTCTGGGGAGGAACTGTTCCCTGTTTACAGGAAATGCAGGACAAGGGCCGGAGGGCCAGGCTGAGCGCAAGCTGAGGCCACCACAGCTCACTGCCTCTCCCTCACGCCTGGGAGAGCAGGAAGGGGGTATGCCACTTGTCCGAGGCCCAAGGACACTGTGTTTTGTTTTCAGGCATGTCCAGATTTTACTGTTGCTTTGTTTCACCTAATGTTTTAAAGCCACAGGACTGGGGAGTGTAATGGTGATCACAGACAGTGGTGCACCCCAGAGTATGTCACTGAGCGTGGATTGGCTACACAGATGTCTCAAAGCAAAAGCCTCAAAGCTGTCCATCCTAGCATGTCTGGGACAAGGCTAGTGTAACCTCACTCTCAGGCTTTCTCTTATCCCTTCTCTAAGGTGATGATAATCTTTAAGGTTCCTTCCAATCCAAGCTGTCCTATAATTCTGTTCTATGATTCTGTGATCGCTGTGGCACCAAAACTGCATGGCATTTGAACCCTACACAAATGCTTACTGCTTCAAGGAGATGCTGTATTGCTCTCGACTGGCCAACAAATTTCTAGCACACTTCCACTGTCAGCGGCAGAATCAGCTACAAGGTAGAAATATGATGTCACTGTTGCAATACACGATGATATCTTATAGGCACTAGGATGAACTAGCATTTGAAGGGAAACTGCCAGCATATTTTAACAGCTTAACCAGCTGCACTTCAGATGTACAAGGAGCCACTTGGTGGATAGGATGAATATTCCACAGGTTTCATAAAGCACAGCTGAGCAGTACCGTGCAGGAAAGAGGACTCCCCTTCTCCCTTCGTGATTGCTGCTGGGGCACAGACCATGAAGCAGAAGGCAAGTGAGGCTTATGAGCCTTTCTTTAGGATGCCTGGCTTAATTCATTGAAAGCAAGCTGCAAGCAATCTGATCATTACTGGTACAGAGGACTTAAGTTTACATTTTCACCAACTCAGAATATTTTTTTTGTTTGGTTGGTTGGTTTTCTTTGTCTGTTTCTTTGTTTGGTTTTTTTCATGCAGTTGGTGACTCTAAAGGAGGAAACAAGATGTCACTTGGGAGTATGGCCAAGAGATTAACATACAGCCAAGTGCATTTTAATTTTTTTGCAAACAAAAATACATGGTCTTCTGTAAGTACTTTGGCTGAGAACTTTTACACTTTTAAATCACCCAATTAAATCCTTATATCTCACTAATGCTGACTGAATAACTTCAAAAAATCTTAGAGAATTTATGTGATCATTGCTGAGGAATGGACTAGAATTTTCAAGGTAATTTGAAGGATAGATGTGAAATTAAAAGAAGGGTATGCATCTCTTTTAGAATTGCACATTCAAGCGAGATAAAACACAGTATTTGTCAATTTGTGAATCATGTTCTGTGAGCTCTCACACCTGTTGTGTATCTCCACAGTGCTCTCTCATGTATTTACCATCTGTGCTCAAACTTCCCATCCTGTGTTCTGCAGGGTTCACAGGTAGTAGAGACCTGTGTCTGGACTTTCTTTACAAAGTGCTACTACAATGATTTGTTCAGCTTCTCTCTCTGTGATGGCTTCACCTTTCCCTTAGTCACTGAGGTCACTTGAGGTCAAATGTAAGCATACTATAGGGACAGGATAACCAGAAAGCCCGTAGATTCTAGAACACTTTTTCAGATGTAGCAATACATGTGCAGAGGCAAAAGTACACAAATAACTGGTAGGGTGCATCCATACAGCTTCTCCCTACTCTGTACCTATCAGCAGCTCTGCTTGTTATAATGTAACTGGTGCTATTGCTGCACCACATCCTCCTGCATTTATTCAGTCAATTAAATGTCACACTGTCCCAGAAGGCCCATTGCTTCCTTTGTTGCGATGGCTTACTCTTTGAATGATGACAGACAATTGCTAAAGGAGCAGCAGATAATGTGCCAGCAGTCTGTTCTCATCCAGCCAAATCATTGCTACAAGGAAGAGAATTAATTGGGGATTACCATGTCTATTGAGATATTGCAAACTCTTGGACTATTTCTTCCCTTATTCTTCACAACCACACATTTATTTGCATCTTCCATTGCATTAAAATTTATTGCTTGCAGTAAGCTCAGTTAGAAGTGCTTTTAATGAGCTAAATAAAAGCATCACATAGTTATTCCTGGGCACAGTCCAAGCCTTCCGAAGCTAGGAGTGCTAGGAGATCACAGGAACATAGATATAAAAGATGGATGATGACTTGTGAGTTCATTGGATTAAGTGCGTGTGGGGTATCAGGAAAGGTGCACTGCCTGGGAGCTTCTGTGACAATACAGAACAGTCTCAGAAGTAAAGACCTGAGTGCTAACGGAGTGATCAGAGAAGAGGAGAATGGAGATGGTGGCACAAATATACCTGTGCCTATGCCAAGTGCAAATGAGATCCATTACATTTTGAGACTTCCCTTTAAACTCAAGTTGGTGCCACTGGGATGCAGATCTACTGCAAACAGAGCCCATGCAATAGCTTAGCAATATAATAATATATATAGTATAATAATGCTATTCATAATGATTACAAGACTAATATACTGAGGGATTCTTGCCAAATTATAATGTGTTCTTATATTAACCTAATGCAGTCCTTTATCAGAGAGAGAGAGAAGGAAGGACTACTGTAATTTCATGTCTTCTGGGACAAAAAATTACAAATTGCAGAAGGACTGTGTCAGTAAGAACTGAGACTGGCTAAATTATTAATAAGTCTCCTGAGCTGTTCCTGTATTTGCTTTGCTCTTGTGCTGAGGTCCCTTTGCTGTTAAGGCTGGACAGGTTTTCAAATGTGTGGTGATGACACCCACACTGGAAAACTGCAGATACTACTAATAAGCCAGAGTAGACAATCGTGAGGAATGGTGTTACTGCTTGGCCCTTTGCCCAGCCACGACAAATGCACTGGGTGGCCTGTGAGAACTGGACTCGGCGCATGAGGGAAAAGCTGGAGGCATAACAGAAATGCTGGCAGCCACACTTGCATGGGAGACACAGCTCTGTTTGCAGCTTAGAAGTAAATGCAGATTTGTAGGGAGTTTTCTTTCTGAAAGGAAATAAGAATCTGGTCAATGACCTTGGGAGTCTCATCATTGTCCTCTTACTTACACTGGCCCGTCTTTGTCCAGCCTTCTGTCACTCCAGTATGAGCTTTGAAGCCTTGGGTTTGTTCATGTCTGGGATCTCCAAGTGGAAGATTAAAGAAAAATAAAGACATGAAGGAGAGGTGTGAAAGCAAGTTAGTGTTTCAGAGGAAATGAGAAGTATAGAAATAATATAAACTGACTAATCTAGGCCCACATTACAGACTGACCTGGCTGGCCAACATGTCTCCTGGAAAAGATGGACATGTCAGATTTTTTTTCTCAAGACAAAAGACTCGCCCTGATGGCTGAACACTGGAACCTTGCCCTGGAAATGTAAAAGGCTTGTGGCCACTGTGGTGTACAAGCTGTATATAAATTCCCAGGACAACACTGTGATCAAAAAAGCAAATCTGAGTCAGTAAAGTCAGGTAGAAACAGATGGGTGTTACAGCTGATATATACGGTTTGGTATACATCTTTTGGCAGTGCCAGAATAATGAGGTTTGTGTTGCAGTACCAAAAGCAGTATCAAAACTGGATGGCAGCAAAAGCTGGTGCTAAAATCGTTGGGAAATTGAATATTGATAATGGATAATTGGATGAAGTTCAGAGATTTTAGAATTATTAAATCATAGGTGGCATGACATAGTAAGGCACCAAAACCTTCACCTATTTCATATAAAAGTCAAAATGAAGGGACAACTTGAATACAGCTTGTGAGTACACAGTAACAAAATCTGGAAGACTGTCACCAGTTCAGCAAAGGTTTAACAAGATCCAGCAACTGGAATTTGGAGCTAGGCATATATAGATCAGCTTTAGTCATGCTTTGTGGAGGTTTTGAGATCACTGGCAATTTTAATTGAAAATTAAAAAAAAAAAAAATAAAATGCTGTGGAGCCACAGGTCTGAATTACGCTGGCCTGTGTTTCACACCAGGTCCAGTAATCTTACTGCACAGCTTTCTCTGGGTTCCTGGAGCTAAATTCGTATTGCCTTGAAAGAACTCAAGGATTCTGGAACCTAACTATCTTGAACTTTAATTGATGCCATTGGTATTACCATTATACTTTCCTCATCCTTTTGACATTTTCCCAGAAAACCCGTTTTTACAATATCTAGGTTCCATTTTTAAATGTTAGTGTGATTTTATTGTATCTGTTTTGAGGGCTTGACTAGGGAGGAACAATGCAGTTGTGGTAGCAACTAAGTATGAATCTTTTACTCTAAACTGGGCCAGAACATTGATCTTTTCGGGAAGCTGAACAAGTTCAGTTAACTTCCCATTGCTCCTTTCAGAGTCTTCTGCTTGCCTAAATGGTTGCCTTTGAACCTAGCAGCCAAAATACCCCTGCTTGATAAATCTTGCTTTCCAAGCCCTGCAGTTCTGCGGAGATTCCATGTGTCTGAGCAGCAGCGAGTCTGGGAATAACAACATTGAACTAGTCTGTTCTGTTTTTCTGCAGTGCCTACACTGAGCCTTACAAGGTGTGTCCAGTTTCTGTGACACCAATGGAAGTTGTCACGTCAGATGAGGAACAAAAGAGTTCAGAGGATGATGAGAGCAGCCTTGGTGATCCCAGTCTCACCAACAAGGTAAAAAAACCTAAAAATGGTTCATGCATGAAACCTTGAGAGGGAAAAGCAATTTGCAGAAGAACCTGGATTCTCAACTCTCTCTGCTCTTTGTCTGGTGCTTTTTTAGAAATGGCAGAGCCATCAGTCTGTTACTTCCCCACTGTGCTAGGAATAATTTGCCTCTACAGCACATGGCAAAGGCAAAGAATGTAGTCTGAAGATGAACGGTGTAGGCAACATAAACGGCAAGAAAGGCCTGACTTGGATGTCAGGAAAAATGTTTCACTCCAAAGCATTTAGTTGGAATCTTTAAAATTTAAAATTACATAGAGTAAAAAAAGACAGATGGAGAAGATCTGCACTGCACACAAACAATGAACAGTAAGCAGAGTCTCAAAGGTCTCACAAAAAGCAGTGCAGCTACTGACTCAACAGCAGTAGTACGTAAGAATGTCTTTGCTGCTCCTTACACATTTCCACGGGTGGGCTTGGTTTCTAGACTCCAGTAACCATTCTGTTTTGCAAACCTTTAACATATTAAAATATGCACCAATGTGCACACAAACAAAATTGAAATGTGCTGGAATTGGGAATTATAGATTTGTGTGCCTTGAGGAAGCACCTAATTCAGATGCCTTTCAAGAGACGGCTCTTGATTTATGTAATTACGCAGATCCTCCAGGACAATCTAACTATTCAAGGATGCAATCTAACTCTTCAAGGATAGGATCTGGAAGACAGATGTGGACTCTTTTTCCTTCTCTCTCTCTGATTCACAGACCTAAGCTGAAAAAGAAAATTTTTCTTGGAAACTATTGGCACTACTGTGAACTGCTACAAAGTGCATAATAATTACAAAAGAGGCATTATGAAGTCACTCAGAGACTGAAGCTTATAAAACTGCTATAAGCCTCTGATTGTGACAGTAGCACTCTTGGCTGGGTACCATCAAGCTACAATACACCTACTCTGAGCTGTCTCTGAAATACAGTACACATATAGTAAAATGCACGAGGAGATGCAATTTGTCTATGTTAGTGTGGCAAGTAAGTGGCACACACAGCAATGGAGCTTTTGCTTCCATGTTTTCACTAGTTGCCCCTGCTTTGCAATGCAGAAGGTACTCCAAAAGAGTACTCCAGAGAAGTGATTTGCACAATACTAATGCTTCTTTTTTAGGTTTAGGAAATTGTTCTGTGATCTACTTGTGCTGCTCTTAGGCCAAACAACTCCATTCTAGCCCCATGGAGGCAGGTTTCCCCCAGCCCCATAATTTTTTTAAGCTGGATCAGCTTGTTTCAGTTTTTTAAGGAGACCAGTCTAGTTCTGATCAAGGTCACGCCAACAGCTGGGTCAGTACAACTGAGAGCTGGCACTATGCTCAGAGGGGAGTGACTGGCATCATCACCCAGGTGCCATCAATCTATATGATTACTATGTCTTAGCCAAAATTCAGGGACCTCAGTGTCACATGGCCAGTCTAGAGCAAGTCTGAGTGTCTCTATGCATTGTCTCTCTTGTGTTATTTAATTGCTGTTTCTTTAACCAGGAAATGAACACTGAGATACACAACAGTGTCTGTAGACAGACGTCTGGGAACAGGGGATTCATTACATTTTGAGACTTCCCTTTAAACTCAAGTGGATGCAGGTCCCTAAACTATTCACTCTCCGAAACAAAGTCCAAGTGATTATTATAACACTGCAAAGCTGCCAGCACTTCAGAAATCTTTACTCCCTGCAGCCAGCCATGTGCCTGGCCCTGTGGTATAGCTCTCTCTCAGTTCCCTCTCCAGAAGCTGCCCTCCAGACCTTGCTCCAAGCCTTTGCTAGCAGATGGAGGCCATGGCAGCTGTGTAGGGACCCTCGACTTTCTGCTTCACTGAGTCTTCTTACCAGCATACTTGGTCTGGCAAGCAATGTCACAAAGACTTGATACTGCACTCATTTTCCCTAGGTCCACCTTAGGTCACTGAGGACTGTTTTCCTTTACAACTACTAGACCACTGTTTTAGCTTCCTACTTCATCACTGCTGAAAAAGTCAAACTTTTCTCAGTACATTCTTTTCAGTACATATTTCTATGCTTTGGCCATCTCTTACCATAAGGATGAGTCATGAAGTAGGAGCAAAATACTATTAGCCACTTGCTCCTCAGAGTCACATATTTTGCTTCTTTCACAGTTATCTGTGTCTTCCAAGATGCCTACCAGTTAAATAGATACCTCTGAGATTTTGAACAATGTTGTCTGGTGAAGTACTGAACTAATTCTGGAGATATTTATGGCCATTTAGTTTAGACACTTATTTTAGTACACAATAAAGCCCTTTGCCCCATTTGCTTCCCCAGGTCTCACTGACAGCAGTCAGAACAGTTTGGAATATGACCATTTTGATAAAGAACTCCCAAGTGGTATATCCTCAACAGCCGTGAAGCTAGCCTGTTCAAAGTTAACAACATCCTGCTTCTTTGACAAATTTTGGATCTGTAAAAACCCACAAAAAATTTTTACTCCTCCTTCAATAACAAGATATTTTTCAAACTTGCCATCTGTATTAGTAGCTATTATATTGTACTATATTACTAGTATTTGAATTGGGGAAATGGCCTGTTGTGAAAAGTCCAAGATTCCAGACGCTGAACAACAAAGAATTAAAGTCTGGTCGCTATTTTTACTCATTTACTATAGAAATATATCAGTTCAAAGTGCTCTCTAAAACTGCTTTACTTCATGGAATGAGACATCTCCTAACTGCCTCTGACTTCTTCTGTTGACAGAAAGAAGGCCAGTCCAGAGCTTACCTCGTTGCCCAGGAGCTGATGTCTTCAGAAAAAGTGTGAGTTTGCTTTCACAAGCTACCTGTTGCTCTTCTCAAATTTAAGCTTTGCAGTCCACCCTTCAGTGTTCATTTGAAGGCAGTTAATAAAAGTTTGTCTCTCTCCCTAGATATGTGGAAATGCTCCAGTTGTTACACATGGTAAGTAAATTATTTTAATCACTGAAACCTAGATACCCTTTTATTTAGCCACAATTTAAAAAACATAAAAGCACTGAAGGGAATTACGTGAATTTGAGGAGGAATGCCTTACTGTGAACCATTCAAATCCAGTATTTGTCATCTAGAGGGAGAAGCATTGGCCAACAGTGCTTGTTGGAGCTGAGACTAGTGTAAGATGCAGAGTAAGCCTAAAGCAGAGAAGGAGATGGTGATAAACAGGGTTGAATGCTCTCTCTTCAGAGTGAGACAGATGGGAACAGAGCTATGAAGCATGGGGATTTGGTTTCAATGGACTCACTCTGCTTCTGTTTAAGCTTCTTGTTTTCTGATAATGCAGTATAGCCAGCATGCTCTGGCTATCCACACTGTGTCACAGTGTTTTGGTTTAAGACAATTTAAGAGGCAGATACTCTAAAATTAGTTACCTCACCGTTGGTTTAACAATCCCTTTTCACCAATAAGTGCATATACAGTGGAGGGAGAGCATTTAGTGGAGGTGTCTAGGAGAGGCCTCTCATTTGCATTATATCCTGGTATTTTCCATATAGCTCTAGGAGATAAAAGTGGCTTACTAATGCCAGAAAACGTTTCAATACGTAGCTCCAAATCTTGAAATGCACTTCAGTGCCTTTATCCACAGTATAAATAGCTTCACACCCTCATGGCTGCTGTAGCACCATGTTACTGTAAGGTTGCTTTGCCTGTGCTGTTACTGTTACAGGAAAGAAATGCTTCAGGACTTTCCCGGTTCCTTCCCCTTTTTGCTTCCTCTGATAAATCCCTGTGAAGTGAAGTTGTTCCCCTGCCTGCCCATCCCACTGGAGTAAAGATATCTTATGAATACTTTGCATGTTCTCATTATTTCCCTAATTATGAAAGTAATTGGAAAAGAGTAAAAGGAAAAGAGAAAGAGGAAAAGGAAGAGAAGTTAATATGTCAAATGAAAGTAAGAAATGGGCCTAAAGTAAACCCTTGAATGAATGCACTGGTAGGCAAAGTTAAGCCACTTACAGGTTGTGAAATGTCAGAATAACAGTAACCATGCACTGTGACTTTCCGTGTCCCAATTCCCTGGGTTAGAAAGTTTAATAAAATCTCATCAACTTTAGAATTTGGAGGAGCCATCAGATGGATGAGCAATCACCAACTGTATGAAGTTTAAGAAGGGCAAAATGACAATTTTGATTAATGATTTCCTTATACAGTGGAAAACTTCGTATGCATCTTGACCCATACACCACTTCAGGGGTTACAGGAGGCTTTTCTTCAGCAGACCCAACAAGCAAGTTTCTCAGATAAGGTTTATTTGCTTGTACGGGTTGGCTTTCTAATTAGTGAGGATGTATGAATTTAACCTGGGTCAGAGAATGAGGGAGAAGAGAGAAACAGGCAGCCTGTTTTCACACTTGTCTGCTAGTTCAGGCACTCTTTGGTCTAGAAGAGGTCAAAAATCTTTATGGGAACAGAGGGCATGTTTCTGTGTTTCATTGATTGCCTGTCGCCCTGGCATACCCCACCTCTACTGATAGATGCTAACATCTGTATGATGCCTACCTACTGCAGTGGCATTCAGAAATAATCTGCAGGTTTTTCTGTTCAATCTAGAAAGCCACAGTCACACCACTTTCACTTTTTCCACCCCAACTGATGCTGGATCTTTATATTTGCCTGTTGCCCATTGTATTGTTCAGAATATCTAGAGAATCTATTACCAATTTTACAAAATGTAAGTCCCTTAGAATGTAGGGGTAGTATTGCCTAACCAAAGCAATGTTTTCCATACTGTCATAACAATAAAAGTTACAATAATCTAATTGCTCCTTTTTCCATATTTGAATAGTTTTAGGAATAGTCACATCAGTGAAAAATCATGCTTTGCTATGCACTCATTGTTGACACAAATTCCACTGGCAGATTTCAGAAGCAACCACGTGACCACTGTCATCAAATTGCTCTCAAGGTATAACACACCATTCATGGCCAGTTAGGACTGAAGGCTTCCTTGACGACATTCCTCAACCCAGTCATACATTTCTCTCTGCTTCCCATCACCAACTTTCTCAAGAAAACAGTTTCTAAATGCTTATTATCAAGTCTCAAATTGCATCTTCTCATGTAAACCCACATATTGGTAAGAAAGGCAAAAGAACTAAACCACACCCTAGTTTCTTTCAGAAAAGAAAAAAAAAGGCTTTTCTTAAGCCTGCAGCAAGAGCAATTTCCCATCTTATTTCCAGGCTTGGCTAGTGCTGCTGTTCATTCAGGATAACAGAATCTTTTTGGCCTTTCAGTGGAGAATTTAATAAACTGATTGATTGCCAAAATGATGACATTTCCATACACCCACTCTGCTATTGAAGTGAAAGACTGGAAACATTGTGTTAGCTCACAAACTTGGTATCAGTTGGTGTGGTAGTGGTGATAATAACCTAAAATGTTAGTTGTTACTTGCCCTACTCAAAGGTAGTGCAGTTCTTCTGGTGTGAGCAGATGGAACTGGCAAGGCCTCTTAGTCTAAGTCCATGACCCCTTGGTACTCATGGGTTTTCTGAAGTTAATTAGCCCTTGAATTTCCTTCACAATCATTTAATCTTCAAGCTTTGTCATTCTGTCTCCTATTTTGCTTCCCCTGCAATGCAGGCTGCACTTGACATCCTTTTCTTAGTGCTTGTTCCTGAACAAAATGCTGCAGGTGGCTTTCTCAGCCTAAAATTTCACACATCACCGAGATGGTTTATTTGCTTCCCCTCAGCTGGTCTGTTTCGAATGGCTTTACAAGATGTACACAAATCAAACTTAGTGTGACTCAGACTGCTTCAGGATCCCAGTCTGTATGGGATCAAGCATTTGCTTGATAGTGTATCGTGGTCATGTTTATTTTGCCTTTAGCTTTTGTACATGAAATCATCTTCTTTTGTGTGCATAAACCCCTTTGAAGTAGTTATTCCCTCCAACACATTTATTGAATTAAGGACAGTTCTGCACTGAAAAGACATCAGACCCAACACCTCTTTCTAAAAAGAATATTGATCCTGTTTCCTGGTTTGTGTTTTCCTCATAACAATGGGCCACAATTGTTAGAAACAAAAAGACCCAGATTTATGCTTCCTAAGCATTTGGAGACACAGATATGAATATGATAAGAATAGATATGTGCTGGTTCTCCAGCCTTCAGAGCAGTTTGGAATTCAAGCCTGCACTGGACATCCCAATGTACATGACTGCAAAATAAATCTTAGGAAGTAAAAAAGAGCAAAATAATCTTAGTGCTCAAGCCTCTAACTTGAGGTTAAACCTCATTGATTAAACTCTAGTTTCAGAATTCTTGTGGGTGGCACATTCTCAAGAACAAAAAGCAACTGCCTAATTTAGGAACCAGTGCTAAAGGTTAGACAAAACAGAATTCCATCTTTCTAATTATTTACAATTCCAGTGAATGATTTGCTGAGACTTTTTTACTACTGTAAATTTCTTGGATGATGTTCAAAATTCTGCTGGACCAATCAAGTCATTACTTTCCTAATTATATGTTTTGGTGAATGCAATGTGCTGGCTAAATGAAGAACTAGCTTGCTGTTAGGTCTTCTGAAGCTCACTGCGCCTAGGACACACTGTTACAAAAGAATAGCCTGCCCTCACTTACACTAGGCTGAACTTTTTCTCATTTATTTGTTCATTGTTGTGTTCATCGGCAGTGGGAAAATAACTATGTGGAAGCTGGGGAGCTTCCACAGTGAGAATGTTGAGCCAAAACAGCTTTCAGATAATCTCTCTATCTCTTAAAATGAGAAGGAAGCCACACCAGCACATCTGGCATCAGAACAATTCCCTGGTAAAAAGCTGCACTGATACAGTATTCTCAGTGCATACTGTACAGTCTGCTGGTTCTGAAATTCATTTTCAGTGTTTTGGATGAACGTGTCTATTTGGCTGCATGTGAGTGTGTGCTGAGGTCAGGGTTCCTGACCTAGATTGTACCCTGCATGGCAGGATAAGAGACCAATTGTGGCTGCTGCGATAGCATTTTGTGCTGTTCATTTGGCATTGTTTCTGCTGAGTCCAGTGGTGAGAAATGTGAGATCACCACTCTGTACAGATCAGGGGTCATTCAGTCTGCTATAGGAGGATGTGCCACTTTTTAATTCAGGAGTGCCACTTTCATCATTAGGAGAGGGGCTGCTGACTGTGATGCAGATACCTCCAAGAAGCACCATGAGTCAGACTTGATTCTTAGGATACTGTACAGCACCTCATGTCTCCACTTGGCTTTAATATGGAGGCTCTCTTTTCTCCCTTTGAACTCTTCACCCTCTGCTCAGGTATAATGCCTAGATGTCCAAAAGAGCTTTGGATTCTGCAATATGCAGAATCTATTAAATCCACCTTCATTCTAGAAGTGAGAGTGGTTGTAAAATCCTGCGCAATTTTATGCAATTAGTGTAGGCTTTACTTACAGAATTTGGGCTGTAACAAGATTTCCTGTTGTCCTCCCTGGTGCCCTCACAAACTATCAAATATGATGACTTCCCATTAGTATTAGTCCATTAAAATACCAGCTTGACTAGGGAAGCAATTACAATTCTAGATATACATGTAAAATGATTTTGTATGCATGTATGTTGATGTATGTATGTACTTTGCTGAAAAGCATAGAAGTCTGCATGCCAGGTGGGTGTTGTGGTGTGAACAAGGTAAACACTGTGCAGACATGATTTCTGTAGCTGAAGTGCCGGTATCCCCACGTGAAGACTAAGGCAGAAAAATAGCTCCGGTTTTCCTCTAATGCATCTTCTCTGTACACTCACTCTCTTTTTATTTTTTTTTCTAGTGTTGTTCATTAATGGAAACTCACACATCTATTTTGAAAATTGTAGAAATATCCCAGGGAAATTTATTCATCCATCAGACCTTTCCCTTTTCTTTAATATAGACTAGAGATATGCACAGAGAAGCTGATTCAGCCACGACAGCACCAGAGGTCAGACCTCTGCCTGGTATAAATTTACATAGTTTTCCTCTGGCAGGTGACTGCAGGAACAGAAGATGATTAGCTTCTTCAAAGTATTGCATTGAATCCTTCTGAGTTAAGATTTCTTTACCTCCTTAACAACAACATGAAGCTAATTCAAAATCTGGGAAGCAGTTCAGCTCTATTCTGCTCTATACAACCTTTGTTCCTCCCAATGAGACAATGCAATAAAGAGCAAGTTGGGAGTTTGTTTTCAAGATATAGAATCAAGGTCACCCATAGTCCTGAGTCTGCAGGCATTCAGAGCTTTTCTAATTCAGCCACAATCTAGCAATCTGTTCCTCCTAGTATAATAGCACTTTTTGTTCACAGAAATACTATTTGTTTCAGATATTTCTCTTGGCCTGTTAAAGAATGGCTTTGCTCTACAATCTACATTTTTTACTGGAACATCACAGTTTCCAGCTCAAATGCAGGCCTGATGCTCAGAACACAGTGCTGTGAGCCAGTGAGAAGGAACCGCAATTCCCCCCTGCAGAGCAGCAGCTGATTAAGCCATAGGACTAAAAATTACTAGCAGGAGGGCTAAATCACAGAAAGGGTAACAGTGTGTATGGGATGTATCCATCTTGCAAAATGTCTTTTGACACGTATGCGGGATTGCTACAGCTGAAATTTGCAAGTGAACTCCAAAGCACATTCACTCCCATTGTTGGAGAGAAGTGATACACAAATTCACTATCTATTCACAAAATCCTGGAAGCTAAACCCAGAACTAACTCTTGTCCAACTAACTACTCCTCTTGCCCTTTTATTATTATATCACATTTTGTGTAGATGTTGAATACTGTACAGAACTTTCTTGATTAGTGCTCTACCAAAAACCTCTGGTTGCTGTCATGGCTGACTTCTTTGAAAGTGTACCTGGAGATAACTATCTGCTACAAAAGTATCAAGACTGCTGATCCTAGGTAAATTGGGCTACCTTTCTGTAGCCTGAAGCCACGTACTTAATTTTTCCCCCCAAAACCTCACTGTTTCCTCTTAGCACCAGCAGGTACTCCCAGAATCAGTAGAGCACCTCATATCCCAGCATCCTGCAGGGAGGCTCATCACCTCACAGCAGGTGTCAGGTTCTCTTCCAAGAGCCAAGTATGTGCCAGTTAGGCAGAGCTCCATATAAACCATAAGATCTTGTTGAAACCTGCATTCCTCCTTGTCTCACACTCTTATAGCAAACTCCAGGTTACAATCCCTCTTTACAGCGGAGAACAGAATTCTTCAAAGGCATTCCTGGAGGGAAAAGACATAACTTGTGTGTACTAGTGATGTTCACAAACAAGGGGGGAAAAAAACCCCAAATGAACAAACGTTGTGGCTGTGGGGTTTGATCATCGTTGTTTCACTTCATTATTTTTAGGGTTTATATCAGGGATGTTAAGGATATGGCCATTGGATGGCTATAAAGGGCTTATTTATGGGTGTCCAAAATGTAATGAAAAGGTTTATGTTTCAGAAATGTATTTTTATTGCTGAGTTGCTAACCTTCTATGTCACCTAGGCAGCTTAGGTTATGCTTCCCCATGCACATGCAGCTACAGGCATAAGACTGGTGTGAGATCTGTAGGCTCATCCACCCCTGGATGAGATTGAGCTTTGTAGCTATCACACCGGTGCCTTGAACTGAACAACTTCAGTTCATGAAGGTATTTTAAGACAGTTTTGATCCATCAGGGAATTATATGGACTCAGTGTTTAGTACCTCCTGTACTTAGACATTGGAGTTTTGTGACAGACTTAGAGACCTTCAGGTGCCATGATTGATTACAGTTAGTGAGACTGGAAAAGCACTTTCCATTTGATTAATGGCTTCACAGGCACTCAGCATTTTCAACGGTGACATAATTGTTTTTTAATGGATGTTTATAGTGATTACTGTTATGCTGCAGGGTTTTTGTTAATCATTGGAAAGCTGGCTATCCAGGCAACTGGAATTTAATTATTTGTCTGAGAATTCATTATAATCAAGAGGACAGACAATTAATAACTAATTATATCCACTGAGATGCTGTGGGACAGGAGTGTTAATCCTGTTGCTCAGTTGTGGTGGAAAGTGGACAGATACAGAACTGTTTGATATTAATTTGGAAAAGATGACATCTTTGCAACATAATACATTACTTAAGCACATCAGTAGTGAACTACAAACTATTTACTTGTCCAGGTACAATAAGCTGAAAGAACCCTTTAGATTCTTTCCCTTTCCCTGGTCTGGATTAATTATGATGACTGAGGACTTTGAAAGGTTGCAGATTCCTTTGAGTTAATAAAAGCATCCAGAAGGCAGACTGATAGGCTTAGTTGGTGAAAAACTTCTGGATTATGCGCTGGCTGAAACATGAACTTAGGCTAACTCACCTCAGAAAAAACTGGAAATTTAATAGCACAACATTGGGATTATTTATGGTACTGGGGCAGGACATGTTGCAGAAATCAGACCCAGATAATTAGGAAACATAGTAACACTTCTTCAGAAATCTTTATGATATTGTTTTATCCAGGATATAGTTAATCAAAAAGAAAATTGTCACAATGATCTTTTTTTACCTAGTCCTAGTGGCTTTTCAGAAAACAAATGTTTCAGCTGTTATAGTTGCTAAAGTACCCCAGCATTGTGTATGTGTGACTCTTTGCTTGTATCCATTAGATAATCCGGTCATCCCAGTTCGTAGAGAACCAGTGTGCACATTGCAGTTGACAGTAACAACAGAAAAACCAGGAATGAACCTGAGGAGATTAAAACCTGACCTTGCCTGGAGTTAGTCCCTATCAGTGAGAGAGGAATCTTGAAGTTCTTTGACTAGAGTCTCTCCTGCTTCTTACAGAACCTTTCAGCAGGATCACGGTCATACCATTCAGATCCCACCATGCTGAAATCAATTACAGCAACCTTGATTTAATCAGTCCAAAGTGGGCAATCCAATGTAAAATATAGATTCACAGTGGAGCATACTCTGATGAGTTGCTCATACCTGGACACCAGCAAGTTTTATCGAAGTCAGTTCTTTTTGGTCTTAATAACCCTACCTACTTAAAAAATTTAACTAGACAGAAGCCAGGGTCATGAGAAATGCCATGGTAAATCCCAGTATGGCCCAGGGAAGTTCATAAGATTGTCCCTAAAAGTTCAGGAAACAGAATTTTATTTCTTGGCAACTCAAACCTGGGAAACCATTTTGCTATACACTCTGAAATAGGTGCCCTATTATGTACCAGAGCTGGCTATAATTTAGTATAGAGGAAATTACTCCTATGCCTACATAATTTATAAACCACTTCATGATGAAAAGCATTTCTAAGAGGAGGAAGAAAGGACTCAGGTTTCATAGGGAAAATTATTTGTTCCATAGCTTAAATTTAAGTTCAGAAGTGTAGCTAGTGCAAATTTTAGCACAAGGCATGTAGTTGTTGACGCTTTTCATGTCAAGCTGTTGGATCCAATGAGCTGAGAATCTCATCCTTAATTTTTAAAAATTATGTTTTGCATTCAGGAACACTGTAAAAGTGAGATAAACCACACCCAGAAAAGCAGGGGAGAAAAGCAAGGTAAATAAAAAGATACCAAATAATTGTATGCATAAGGGTCTTAGAGCTTGATCTGGTGAAATGTTCCATTTTAGTTTGATAGCATTATGGAATTCAGCTGAAACTGTGTGGATGGAAGAAAACATATTCTATCATCTCCTTGCCATACTGGACACTATTGCTGTTGATAGCATATCTTTTAATTCCTAGAAAGCATAGTTTTGTAGTCCAGAAATTGTAATAATGATTTCAGAAAAGGTATTTTAAGTCTGCCTCATTTCAATGCTGTTGTTCACAGGATTTCTATGAAAGTATCTTGAAAGTGCTTGTAGATGATGATGAAAATGAAGTTAAACTCAAGCAAGGTTTAAGTGAACTCCCTGAAATTTATGAATTACACCAAGACATCCTGGAAGAACTGGAAGAGAGAGTCCTTAAATGGCAAGTACAGAATGGCATAGTTTGATGGCCTTAACATACTCTCCACAGGAGTTGGGTGAACTCATTGGTGTTCCCTTGACGATCCCAGCAGAAATGAAAAAAGTAGAGCCTGAGCTACTTTGGGAGATTTTGTGTACAGACAGGAAGGAAGTAAATGTAGAGGCTATCAGGCTAAGAAATCAAATACTGAAAAATGTGTGCAGTGAACAACCCATGACTCTGAAATTGGCCTGTCAGTCAGTATGAGAACAGCCAGCTTCATATGCATTATCCTCTGCCAGTGCTCAGTCATCACCAAGTGGCTTCACACTCATGGCCTGAAGGTCACAGGCTCATGCTGTGGGAAGCAGAAATAACTTACATCAGAACTGATCCTCAAGATCATCTGCTTACAGAAATCTGCATAGCGGGTGTGTATCTCTCAGTTAAGGGACAGGCCCTTACTCCCAGAACCAAGAGAGGGATCTGCTACCCTAGGCTTGCAAGGCAAATGGACACTGGCAGCCTGTTAATGGGACTCCATCAAACATCCTTACAGGGAAAAGTCTTTCCGTGAGAGAATAGGACCATGACTAGGACAGACAACACTCCACTCCAGGCTGCCAGGTTCAGTTGAATGATGGACCATGAAGCCCCACACCTCCAACTTGCTGGACTCCAGGAGGCAGTGGTCACTGAGAATGGATTGTCCTATTTCTGCACAGCCACTGAGTAATCAAGCAAGTCAGTTAAATCAGGAGAATTTTTCAGTAACAATCCTAAATGTGGGGCACAGGTCTCCTTACAGCCCTGCACTTCCCAATCAAAGCACACAACAAGGGAAGGAGAGACTAAAGGGAACTGTGTTTTGGTTTGTGCCCGCCAAGGGACTGTTGGCAGAAAGACCTAGGAAGTGTCATCAGGGATTTATGATTTATACACTTAGAACACAAGCAGACATAGTGTTTCCAACTGGATCCAAAATGTCTTGGGTACCAAAGACAACACAGCCCTACTCTAACAACATGCTGCCTGTTCCCTAAGATGAAAGGAACTCAACCATAAATGCCCTAAGAGTTCTGTCCAGAACTACTCTGTGGCACTGGGGATAACAGAGGACTGTATTGCAAATGCTGCCAACACAACAGAATTACATATGTTGTAGAGCTGCACTCACACAGGTTCCAAGGTCATTCCCACACCTGTAACTTCCAGTAAGCCCTTCCCTGTGCCTGCACTCCCCCAGACACTCTGTTGCTCTGGACGTTCCCAGGAACTCAAGTTCCTCTATTAAGTATGATTCCTTTTTTGTGAACTCAGATTTTGTTCTGTTCTCACCTTGTACATGGTTTGTAAATATTTCAGTACTGTGCATCTGAATACTGAGACAGATGACAGTGAGACAGTGCTGAGAAGCAGGAAGTGGAGGAGAGCTGAAGATCTGATATTACATCAAATGTTGTATTCTCCCCCACAAACAGTGCTCAAAGCACCACAGCAGTTGGAAGGTTTTTATTTATCTATTTACAGAAGCAGGAGCCATGTCCTGAAAGGACCCTCACAGTGCTGCTATGTTAGAGGCTCAGCCAAAGGACCAGCCACCATGATGCCCATGCTACAGCAGCCTGTGGTGTTGTCAGTCTGTCCTGAAGCATTCCCTCTTTCCTGCCATTCAGCCTAAGTTTTAGGTGCACAGTGTGCCGAGGCACTGTGGGTCTAATAAAATAAGCAAGAAGTACGGCATTAGTTCCTTACTTTTATTGATTTGTTTATTTGGTGCTTCTTTTCTTTCTGTGGCCTTAGGGACGAACATCAGAAAGTTGCTGATGTTTTTCTCTCCAGAAAATCAAGGCTGAATCACCACACAGCATACATTATGCAGTTTGACAGGAATTTGGCTTTGATAGATGAAATGTGCCTTAAATATTCCCAACTGGCTACCATGATTCAGGAGCTTGAGGTAAGGCTCACATGGTTTTTTACGTGCACTAACCATGGCTTTGCCATGGGAATTACTCAAGGATTTTTTTTTTCCTGGAGCTCCACCAGTGTTCACATATAGGGTAGAATGGAAGAAGAGTCTTCTTTCACAGCCTTGGTGCCAAAACTGAAGTGAGAAGTTCACTTATGCCTGATGTGTTTGTCTCTGTTGCCCACGCACTCCTGTGTGTGCATACAGAATATGTGTTGGTGAATCTACAGATCCATGAGTATATTTTGCTGAAATGTAGTGGAGTAGTTTCTCAGTCACTTATTAATTTATCAAGCTCTTTGAGGATGTCTTAGAGTTAATAACTAGGATTATAACTAAGGTGACAGTTTGCTACTGAGCTCACATCCCCCTTAATCTTTGTGTTTCTTCCCTTCCACTGAGGATAGCAGAGTTCTGGTGACAGCCCTTACAGTTTGAAACACCAGCTTCTGAAAGTGGTACAGCGTGTCTTCCAGTATCATGTGATGCTCACAGGTCAGTAAAATCACTCTCAAAAGTACCCAATAGAAACACTCCCCTGATGTTCTGTGCCTCCACTGTGCTATATATTGATGTCATAACAGCTAAAATAGGGCTAAAGCAGTATGGGATTTCCTGGGAACTTCAATGTGCTTAGTACAGGATTTGGGAAGTGTCAGACAGCCTTGGAAGAGGCAGGTATTTCTATAGGACAGCCATGTTGAAAGGTCACAAAAAAGCATATGTGCTTTTAGCCATTCCTTCTTGGCTTTTTCCTTCTGTGAATCAGGAGAGGCAGAGTTCAGCCTCACTGCTAACAAACAGGTTTGCTTTTTTATTATGTAAGGGGTAGTTATCAGAGACAGTAGAAGACCTCGGCAAACAGACTGCACTGCATCTGTATGACAGTGGCAAGCACCACCTTCTTATCAGCAAAGCAGTTGTACCCAGTACTGCGCCACAAGTCCTATGCACAGTACACCTAAAACTAGTGATCAGTCAAAAACCGCATCCAATTTTGCTGCATTATAGGAGGCAAAGATATAAATTTACATTAACAGAACACTTACAGATTTTACATTTGCAGTTTTATCTTCCCTTTACATTCAGGACCATATGTATAACTACCACCTGAGTCTCTCCAAGGGGGGTTATGGTCCTTCTCTGCAAGCTACCCCAAATCTAGCAAGTCTGAGCCTGTGAGGAGAGCAGGCTTTCCAAAGCAGGATGTGGCCCACAGAAAGAATTGGGAAATTTAGAACTGGCTAGGGAAGGAAATAGTGAACCGTAACAATGAAACTCAGTGTTGTCACATAATTTAGTCAGAACACAAAAGAGCAAGGATCCATAGACATAAAGATAGAAAAATATTTTGGGAGTATGTATATTTGTGGGTGGACAGGGATGCAAGATTAATTATTCATGGGACAGTAAAAAGGAAACCATACAGCCAATGAAGGGCTCAGCATACTAGAAGGGGCTCCTATAAAAGCAGCAGAACAAAGTGACCATATGAAAACTTTAACAGCACAGATTACCAGCATCTTGCTCCAGATGCTTTGATCAAGGATGCAACTCATTATTATTGACAGCTGGGTTTGCTTTTTCAGTACAAGCAATACAAATGAACACTGGATGCCAATACTAGGACTCACTTTCTGGCTTTCTCCCACCTCTGTGTCTACATTAAGGGCAACTTCCCAGACTTGTGGCTTGCAGTACTTAGCAGTCTCTCATGATCCATAGTGTTTGTGGTGCATGCACAAAAATACTGCATTTATGTAAAAAGAATTGGCATATCCCTGTCAGAAGTAGCCCTTCTATCCTATGTTTTCCCATGTCTGTGGTCCACAAGATAAATTGCAAACATGCAGCATGGTATTTTGTGAGAAAGCTGAAAGGGCTTCACTGAGTCTCCAGTGATCGGATTCCATCTATGCTTGAAACAACTTGAGCTCCCTCCTTGTCCCAGGTACTGACATTAACTGGGAAAATGAAAGCCTTTGTGTATAGTGAGATAAAGTCTGCTGGATTAATATATTACAGAAAATAGGTTTACTACTTTAGTTCTTCACCTCAAGACACCAAGCCCCTCTTTGACTGCTAGGACAGAATGAGTCTGGAACAGTGCAGTCCTTCAGATTCTCAGGTGTACTTGTGTGATAACTGGCTGATTCTACCAGATAAGGAAGGGTATTTATGAGGATATTGGTTACCACTTACCGCACCACAACCAAAAGGATTTGCCCACTCAGTCCATAGCTAAGGACAGCTTGCAGTGGTGAAAAGGAACACTAAATATTGCCTGATGACACCACACAACCTCTTCCTGCCTACCTGAATACAGGCAGATGCTTTCCACAATGTAGGTAAAAGCCAGGTGGAATTCAGGATGACAGGGAAGGCACAGCACTAGAAAGAAAAGGGTTTATGGATAAGACATTCAAGGGAACAGACATGCATGCAGAGCACCATTCTCAGCACAGAGGTTTAGTTCTTGGATGCAGAATTTAGGAGTCCAGACTAATCGTCAAGATAAGAATGAAGTAGTTCCAGACTAGGCTCTTAAAACTGTAGCACTTACGTATTACAGTCTTCAAAAGCATAAAGACCCAGACATAGAATAAGCAGGTGGTCCAAGAAAAGTAGTCCAAAAAAACACTGGTTAAAAGTTTGCATATAATGCAAATATAATTGCTGTCACGCTAAGCACTATTGTATTTATCTT
>VZTR01000376.1:0-13848 GCA_013400775.1 Chaetops frenatus | reverse complement strand
CTTCACCCTGCCTGACCCCTGATTCCTGCAGATCAAGCACAGGCTTGTGTGGCAGCCCATGCTCATCCTGTCCTTTTGCCCCATCCTCTTCCTCATTCTCTTGGAGCTGAACAGCTCTTCCATCCTCCCCTCCCTGGGGGGTTTCTGGACTGAAATCCCCACAGAGCTGCAGATCTGCCTCCACCATTTCCAGTTCCTGAGGCTTAACTGGGAACAGCCCACACAAGTCTCGGCTGCCCACAGGTGTTTCTGCTGGGGAAGGACCCTCACTGTGCACCGCAGCAGCCCCCGTTTCTTCTCCCAGCCCTAACTCTGGTTTATCCTTCTCCAATTGCACACCTGAATCCACAGTCCCTCCCTGCTGTTTCCCTGGGGATCCAGCCTCATTCCATACCTGGAGACTTGCCTCCACCCCTGCCAGCAGTTCCATGTTGGTGCTGCTCTGGGTCTCCATCAGTTCCACACCCGTTCCCACTCCTCCTTCCTGCGGGTGGGTGGGTGGCACAGCCTCTGCCAGCGGCTCCTGAGCACCCGCGGCCCCTCCCCACCCCGTGCCTCCCCTGGCACACTCACCCTGCAGCTGCTGCTCTGCCTCCCTGGGCTCTGCTTCCTCCACCTCCTCTTCCTCGCCCCCAGCTCTGCTGCTCCCTGCACGCTCAGCTCGGGCTGGCAGCACCTCCAGCACTTCGGAGTCCGCGGTCTCTCCCCGGGGCTGCACCTCTGTCCTGGCACGATCTTCATCCAGCACTCCTGGCCCAGGAGCCACTGTCACCTCAGGGACACCATCCCCACGGGCTGCTTCCACTTGTTCCTCACCCCAGGACGGTGGCTGTGGCTGCAGCTGCTCTCCCAGCTCAGTTTGCAGTTTCCCAGGGAGCCCCGATGCTGGGCCAGCCCATTCCTGCTGAGCCCTGCCCGGGCCCTGCTCACATTCACCCTGAGTCCCTCCTGGCTGCAGCTCGTCCATGGCAAGGCACTGTCCCACTGCTACACCTTCCTGCCCAGCCTCAGGTGGCCCCAGACCTGCCTCCAAATTTTCTCCCTGGCTTATCTCCACTTCCTCAGCTTCTCCCAGGAGCTGAGGTTTTTCCCAGCCTGTTTTTTCCTGCAGCCACCCTGCTCCCTCCATCTCTTTCAGCACCTGCTCTCCTGCCTCCGTGCTGTCTCCCAGATGCTCAGCCACATTTAGCACCATCTCCTCCACACCAGCACCCTTTCCTTGCAGGAATAACATCTCCTGTGCCTCCTCTGGGCTTTCTCCCTGCTCTGCCCCTGCCTCCTGAGCTGTGCAGTGCCCAGCTCCTGTGGACGCACCAGCCTGTGTCACATCCGGAGCAGGAAGCTCAGCTGTGGCTGGTCCCTCTTGCAGGGCTCCTTCATGCAGCTCGTGATGGACGTGGCCTGGGAGGGTCTCCTGCAGGACCCCAGGGGTTGCTCCATGGGCTGTAGCTGCCTCTGGCCCCGTTTGGGGCTCAGCATTGTCCCAGAGGTGACAGGAGGTGTCTGCCAGGGCAGGGGGTGCACCCAGTGCCTGTGTCTTCAGATGTTTGCTCAGAGCTGCTATTGCATCATTCATCTCTCTTAGCAAAGAGCTTTGGTCAGAGACACCTTCCTCTTTCAGAGATTCTGGGAAGGGGTCCTCTTCTGCAGAGCTTGCTTTGTGTGGGTCTCCTGAAAGGTTTATTTCTGCTGGCTGCATTTCCCAAACCCTGGAAAGGGCAGAAAATTGCAGCAATGAACCAGCTCCCAGATCAGGCTCCAGCTCCTCCCATCCCCAGTCAGTCCCAGAGGGTCTCTGATCTACAGCCTCACCCCATCCCTCTCCTAACCTGATTTTATTTCCCCTCTGGGTGCACTTGGAGTTCACACAGGCAGCAATGGGGCAGGGGAAAGGGGGATGCATATGCTGGCAGCCAGACCCAGGGCCGTGTCCTGGCCTCTTCCCAGTACCCATATTGGCATTATCAGACAGGAAAAGACAACTCTGAGCCAGGTACAGCAAGTTCCTGAGCCAAGGAAGTGATGAGCCGGGATAAGAAATGTGATCTCCAGGGTGAGAGATGAGTGGGTGGGAGAGGAGTGTTAAAAGGGTGAAATATCATCGTTTGCCTGGGGAGGGTGGGCGTGGGGCTCAGCCCCAGATGGCAGAGCCCAGGGGCACACGGGAGCAGCAGGACCCCTTACAGCTGGGGGGAGCTCTTGGCTTTGCTCTCGTCGCTCCGGGATCCCAGCCTGATCCGCATCTCGGAGCGGAACCTCTCGCTGCTCCCGGGACTCAGCTGCAGGGAACAGGGTGGGAAGAGGGCAGAGAAAAACGCTTAGTGAGGGAGAATATCCACCTGAAATGATGCAGAGTTCTCCGGCAGGTATCCAACTGTACCCACCCAAAATCGTGGGGGTACCAGGAGTAAGGTGCTACAAACCCCTCCCTTCCCAAACGTCTGCACCAACCCCGTTTGAGAGAGCTTTCAGGGGAGGCAGTGCTGCAGGAGCACCCTCTGCTCTGGGGCTCCCCAGCAGTCCCAAATGGAGCAGCACAAGGCCCTGGACCCCCTGTCCTGTCCCCACGCACCCAGCTGGAGTACCTGAGGGGACATTGGCACCTCGATGGGTAACTCTGCCACCACTCTGTCCCTGCAAACACAGAGCACAAAGGTCAAAATGGGAACTCCATTCTCTTCAGCACATCCACCCCTGCACCAGAGCTGTCAGGGCAGTGACAGAGCAGGTCAGCAAAACTCACAACCCTTGGATCAGTCCCATTGAGCCCCCCTGGGTGAAGGACACCCCCATTTCTCTGGCACTGCCCTCCAGGGACACATTCAGTGCATGGTGCTGATAGTTCTGCCTTTTTCTCTGATGCTTTTGCACACCAATCCATGATTAACCTGCACTGTGGGTAGCACTGAAGCACCGTGGTGGTTGAGGCCCATCCAACTCATTCCCCATCCAGGAGGAAATGACATGTGTGGGGACATGTGAGCGACACACGGTCACTCAGCTACTCACCCGGGGTGGCCCCTGTGCTCCCACACCACTGTAGCCCTCGCTGTCCTCAGGTGGCCCTGGGTCTGCTGCAGCTGCTGGTGCAGGTGCTGCAGGTGCTGCTGCAGTGCCCGGTTGCTCTCCTCCAGCTGCCGGTTTTCCGTGCTGGTGACTTGCTGGGAGCTGTGGAGGCTGTGGCAGCGCTGCTCCAGCTGTGGAACAGCAACCAGGACACTCACAGCCCACCCAAATCCCCATGCACAGTAATCAATAGCCATCTCCTCTAGACCTGGGGCTGAATTACATCCCCCAGGGATGGTGGGTGGGAAACTCCCCTTGTGTCCTGTGGGGATGGAGGGGAGTGTGGGGATGGGGGTGGCAAATGGGGTGCAGAGGGTTCTGTGTGACAGCCTGCGGCAAAGGCTGGTGGGGACATGCCAGGATCAGCTGTGCAGCACCCTGGGGTTGTTACAGCACAGCCCAGAGACCCCTGACACACGCGGGGAGATGTGGGGGGAGGTTGGGGCCAGCTCACCTCCATCTGCGCCGTGACCAAGCGCTGCACCTCCCTCTCGCTGGCATCCAGCACCCGCTGCAGCTCCTCCCCGTGCTGCTGGCTCCGGGCCATGCTCTGGGGTGGCACAAGGACGTTGGCACCCACTCACCCATCGGCAGCTGCCGTGGGGGTTTGGGGTGCTGAGACCCCCCGGCACAGGCAGCAAGGGGAGAGGAACGGCCAGGGACCCACCTGCTGCTGCAGCCGCAGCTGTTCCTGCTGGATCTGCTGCTCCAGGACCTCGCAGAGCTGCTGCACCTCCTTGTCGTGCTCGGCCACACGCCTGTGGTGACAGCAGGGCCGAGGGTGGGTGTGAGACCCTGCTACAGGGGGTGCAGGCCCCCGGGACCCCACACTGTCCGCGGGAGCCTCAGGCTGCAGCTGAGTTTGCCTGGAGGGGGTCACCCAGCAGGGATGTGTCCGGCAGTCTGAGTCCGGCCCTTTTGCCATCCCATCCATGACTGTAGAGGGAGCCCGACTCCAGACATCAGCCAAACCTCTGCTCCGGCCGCTGGTGGATATGCTGAAAGCACCCAGGTTCCTCTGCATGGCTGGGGTGGCCCTCCAGAGCCCCATCCCTGTCCGCATCCCTTTTGTCCTATCCCTATGAACTATCCTGGGGTGACTCACTTGTTCAGAGTCAGCTCCAGAGCCTCCTTCTCACTCCTGGCTTCTTGGATGCGATGCCTCATCTTGGCCAGGAAGTCCTCCAGGTTGTCCAGGAGCTGGGGCTCATCCTGCCGGAGCTTCACCCAGAGCTGCCAGATCTCCTGTCTGCAGGGAGAGGGGTGCTTTGGGGTAAGCACCCCCCATAATCCCCAAAGCCAGGCCAGCTCAGTCATTTAACTCACACTTTTTGAGGTCTGTGAGGGCAGATGAGCAGTGGGGTCACTGTGACCCTGCTCCTGTGCTCAGGCCAAAGGCACCTCTGAGACATTTCTGGGCTCCCTGCCTGAGCGGGGGTCTCCTGCCCCAAACCTTTACCCCTCTGCCCGTCCTGCAGGACACCCATGGGTGCCAAGCAGGGCACTTACTCTTCAGAGAGGTTGTCTGTGCCCAGCTGCTCCATAAAGGCAGCGAAGTGTCTGCGCTCCTCGCTGTCCACCCCTTCCAGTGCCGGGCTGGGAAGGACCAGCCGGACCCTCTGGGACGCCGTCTTCCGCCGCCGGTGCTCCCTGGCAGCTTTTTGGGAGCTCAGGAACTGCCCTGCTGACAGATATCCCAAATCCTCAGTGCCCAGGCAGGGCGACAGCAAAGCCTAAACCCCAACACTTCCCCCTCCATGTCTTCAACAAAGTGGTTCAGCACAACAGGACCCTGCACCGCAGGAGCCGTGGGCTGAGAGCTGGGCATGGGGACAATTCATCCTGTACCACACAGCAAGGGCAGCATTTCAGATGCCCCAGGCAAGCCCCGGGACTGTGTCCAGGATCAGCCCAGGCTGCACTTACGGAGCCCGGCCGTGAACTCCTCTGTGCCCAAGCGCCCGGCGCCAGCAGCATCCAGCCCATCGAACACAAGCTCCAGCTCCTCCCTGCTGCATGGGAAACCTTCCTCCTGCAGTTTCTAAAACCAAAGCAGATCAGGGTAAAACCCACCCACCACACCACCTCCAGTCACCTCGGCAGTGCTGGAGCCCAGCTCCATCCTCACCTTCATGTCCGAGCGGGTGACGACTCCCACCTGCTCCGTGTCCGTGTTGCTGAGGAGGTGCTGCACCCTCTGCACTATTTCAGATGCCCACGGTGTCTCCTCACTGGGGCCAGGCGCTGGCCCTGGGGCCTCCCCGGAGCTCCCACGCAGCTGCTTGCGCCGGCTGGAGCCCAAGCGCCGGCCCTTGGCGGCTGCCCGGCGCTCGGACATGGCCCCGGCCCGGCCCGGCCCGGCCCGGCCCAGCAAGGACAGTGGCAGTGCTGAGCCTCAGCTGGCCCTGTCCTCACTGGAGACCTTTGCTGGGACACAGCGGAGAGGGACCGAGTCAGAAATTCATTTTGCTGCTGCCAAGGGCCCAAACCCTGATTGCTGAGGAGGGTTTGGCAACAGGAAGGGAAGGCCTTATCTCGGATTGCACGGCGTGAGCAGAGCCTGAATCCGCAGCAGCAACGGCTGCTCCCACCAGCCATCCCAGGGGCTCCCAGCCCAGCTCCCACTCACTGAGCAGCTTCTCCTGCCACCAAGCCAAGTGCCCTTCCCAAATCTCCCCACGCTCTTCCCCGGCTGTGGAGAATGCAGGGGGCCCCAGCAAGGGCCACCCGGGAGGTGACACAGCCAGGAAGTGACACCAGCAAAGGACCAGCCAAGGTGATGCTGGAGGTCTGAGCAAGAGGTGCTGGTTCCACCTGCCTCCTCAGAGCTCAGCAGCAGCTTTTCAAATCCCTCCCCCAGTTTTCACAGCCGTGAGTCACCTCCGGGCCGCGGGAGGTTTCCATCACGCTGCTGCTCACCCAGGCTTGTGGGGCCTGAGCTGGGGACCCCCAGGGCCCTGTCCTCAGCCTGGGTGGGTGGCTGTGTCACCAACAGCCACCGTGCCATCCCTGAGAGGGGCTGTTCTTTGTGTGGCAAAGCTGAAACTCCAAGGGAAGGAAACCACAGCCGTGGGGAGCGGTGATGCAGGGCCGGGGCTGTGCCTGATCTGGCTGAGCCCAGCTCTGCTCTCCCAGCCTGGGGAGACCCCTGGCTTCTCCAGCCCTCTGCCCCCTTCCTTGTGCCATGAGAAACAGATCCTGCTACATCCCAGTGTACATCAGAAATGTGGCAACAGGGCCCAAAGCCAGCCCCAACCCCTTTAAAGCAAGAGGGTCTTGTGGAGTTGCTGGGGTCCCACAGAACCAGGAACACCTTTATGGTGGTCCCAGCCTCTGAGGCAGAAGAAGTGGAAGCTCCTGGGGGGAGGGGAGTTGTTTAAGGCATGGGGAAGCCCCTGGTTACCTGTCCCATCCCCAGGGCAGGTGAGCTGAGCCCACAGCATGATGGAGGTGCTGAACAAGCAGGGGGAGGGGATGGGGATTGTGCCCCCCCAGCCAAGCAGGGCCCCCCATGGCACCACCAGCTCCCAGAGTCCTGTCTCCCTCCACAACACCCTGCGCTGCTCCCAGCCATCAGAAAGAGACCCCCAGCCACAGTCCCCCACAGGCAGTGAGAAAAATCCCCCTTGGATGACCCAACAGCAAGAAAAACTCCCTATTTCCCTCACTTTTCTATTTCTCAAAGTGATGCCTGAGAAGAGCAGGACTTACCCTCTCCGCGTGCCGAGGGGGATGCTCAGGGTTGGGGCACACGAGGCCGAGGAGGGGCTCCCCAGGTCAGAGGGGACTCTGGTCCCAGCCCGAGGGCGCCTGAGCCGCCCCGAGCCCCGGCTCTCCTCTCTCTTAGCCAAGGCACCTTCCGTTCTGGGCTGACACTCAACCGCCGCTGCTCACACATTTCCTGTTTGCTGCCTTTGCAAGTGGGGTATGGGAAGGACCCATCCCAGAGGGTCACCGTGCCCCCAGACTGCCCAGATCCCAAGGCAGGTCTGCAGGGGCACTGCCAGTGCCACGGGGAAGGGCAGCAAAGTCCCCATCCTTTCCTTGTTTGCAATGCCTGGGGGGTGTTTGGGGTGGGGGGGAAACAGCAGACAAACAGCAAATGTTATTTTAAGACTTCAAATAAATCAAAGTACAAGACTAACTGTAACTCCTGGATTATAACATCCTACCAAAGGCAGAACAACCCGCAAATCCCCCCTGTGGAGGTTTTTTTTTTTTGTGGAGGTTCAAATTCTGGCCTCAGAATTTGGAAATGTCCCCCCTGTGCTGTTCTCTGATGTTTTTTTTAAGGCTTCTGCCTGAATTATAAACTTGGCTTTGAACCCAGCACCAAACACCCTGGCTGCCCATGGGCTGCAGCCACTCTGCCTCGTGAGGGACAGGGGGATCAGGTGGACCACAGGCATTTTTCCTACTATTTAACTGCAAAACATGAAGAGAACTCAGGCAGGAGGAAACATCTCTAGGGCATAAATTGAACAAACCTCCCCTGGCTCACAGCAGATCTAAGCCCAGGCTCCCGGGGCAGGAGCTGTGGGGTGGAAGCCCCAAATCTCTCTGCCCATCTAAACTGGTGAAATCCCTCACTGGGAATCAGCCACATCCTGCTGATTTGCTGTTTAACCTAAGGAAGCAGCAGCCAGCTCAGGTCCATCCGCTCCATCAGGGCATTTATGGGCCAACTGAAAGCTCAGCTGGTTCTTCTCCACACTCTGGGCAAAGCTGGAGCTGCTTACCCCAAACTGAAGCATCCCCTTGGTCAGGCTGGGGGGCCCAGCCCATCCCCTTGCCCCCCAGCCCTCTGCATTGCTCGTTGCTGCACAGAGAAGGCTGGATTTTGGCTTTGCTTTCCCCAAGGATTCGAGGAGAAAATTTTCCCTTTTGAAGGGAAAACCCTAAATATCCCTGGGAGAGCTTGATTTGTGCCCTCTGCCCAGCAAGAGTCTGGCATTGTGAGTCCAGCAGCAGAGCCGTGCTGGGCAGCGAGAGCCAGGGTCGGGACTGGCCACAGGAGGGCACAGCCCAGGAGGGAGGGAGGGCACGATCCAACCCCGATGAGATGTTGGAAGGTGTCAGTGAAAGGGGATTGAATGAGGACAAGGGAAGGGAACCACCTGAGCCTCCCCCAGAAGGGGTTTGACCCTCAGCACCTCTGTTCTCTGCTGAGGCCAAGCTGGGCTGGGGAGCAGTAAAACACAACCTGGGCTGAAGGTGGGAGGTTTCCATTCTTTCCCCAGCTGCTGGGAACCCATCACTGTTTTGTATCCCAAAGGTGGGGGGAGCACAGTCCTGGGGTGTCCCAAGGACTCAGAGCTCAAGCCCTGGTTCCCAGCTCCCTCTGGCACAGCAGAGTCAGAGCCTGGCTCTCCCCAGAGCCAGGGATTTCACTGATTTCTTTCTTGTTTCCTTCATTGCTGCTGCTCCTGACAAATGGGAAGCAACAGCAGAGGGGAGCTCCTGGCAGCAGCCAGGGGGTTTGGAAGGACTGACGTAAGGGGAAAGATTAGAGGGGCTAAATCAGTAGAGTTTGACTCAGTAGCAGCTCAAAGGCTGAGTGATTGTGTGTCAAGGGACATGGGCCTGCACAGATGTCACCCCACACCCCAGGGACAGGCAGATGCTTTGGGAATCCTCAGCTGAACAATGACACAAGGCTGTTCATCGCCATCAACTTTCTCTTCATCTGGATCCTCTGTGAACCAGGTAATTTCTCACATTAACCAGAACCTGAGTGTGCAGCCAAGCCTTGCTCAGTCCTCCAAGGGAGCACCCAGTGGTGCAGACATCCCTGACTCCCAGGGGATCTCAGTCCCACCCAGGCAATGCCACTGCACGTTTCCACCATGTGCTCTTGTGTCCCCATCCCACAGCGTGGGTCACCCAGCACCTCTTTAAGGGGTGAGGGAGGGGACCAGCTTGCCCATGGCTAATGGCCACCTGCACCACAGGACAGGGTGCTGAGGGCTAGAGGGAACAGGGTCACACTGGGGAAGGGGGCATGACAGGGGCAGCAGAGGAGCCACCTTCACACAGGGCTCCTGCAGGGACATCCCACACAGGTGGCAGTGGCTTCTGCTGGGGACATGGTGGGCAGCACCAGAGCACTGTCCCCAGGGAATGGGGTCAAGCACAGGGGTTGTGGCAAGGCTTTATCCCTCTCAGCCCCCACAAAGGCAGATCCCAGCTCAGGGCTGCACCCCCAGGGGGGTCCCCAGCCCCTGCAACACCCTCCTCCCCCAGCCAGACCCTGCTCCCAATTAACCACATTAACCCAGGATTCCCTCGCACAAGTGTTTATTCAGAGTTAACACTTATAGACAAACAGGTATTTCCCCTTTCCCCACATACACTTAATAAGCATTATTTTAAATATAAATAAACATTTAGTGCTGGGAGCTTGGCAGCTTCACCGACAGCAAAGTGCATCGTGGTGCAAGGTGGGAGATCAACCCTGTCCCTTTTCTTCCTGGGACCATCTTGCACCAGTTTCCCGAGTCCAAATCCAGCAGAGCAGGAGATGAACCCCATGAAAGTGCCAAGACCTGACAGTGTCAAGTCCCTCAGGAGCAGGGACTCATCCTTCAGTGCTGGAACTGAGCAGCCTCTGCTCCAGGCCATCCCTCTGTCCCAGAGCAGAGCCAGGTGAGGGTCCTCTCCCCGCCAGCCCAAAGGAGGAAAAGTCCAGAAAAACAAGCTACAATTCCTTATTTCAGCATCACCCCTGCTGGTGAGCAGGACTTCTTCCTAGAGGAGCCCAACAGAGCCAGAGCTGGGGCTCCCCAGCCTGGTGTCAGTGTTGAGGAAGGCAGGAATGTGGGCACAAGCAGCACCACTCAACAAGCCAACAACAAGGCAAGACAGTGGGATTTGGGGCCAGCAGAGTGCAGGGGATCCCAAAGCCTCCCAGGACAGTGTTGGTGCCCGGTGGCTGTTCCTGGCGAGTCACCCCAAGGAAGGGCTGTCCCAGGAACAGCTTCCTCTCCCCAGAGCTGGGGGAAGGAGCAGCCTCCATCCCACTCTGCTCCCACACACGGACAAGTGCTGGGGTTCATCCTGCTGGCACAGAGGGCCACCCCCATGTGCCATCAGCTGGGGTGTCCCAGGGCTCTACAATCCACACCAGTGACTTCATTAAAGATATCTGGTGCCACCAGGTGGTTGGGACACAAGTGTCCCCCCAGGGCCAGCCCCTAGGCAGGGGCTGGACCACGGCTGGACAGCAGGATGGCCCAAGGACACAGTGCTTGGCCCCACAGGCACAGGGCAGAGGACATTTCTCTGCAGGCAGGGAAGTGCCTTGGTCCCACCAGGCCCATCTCAGTCCTTCTCCAGCCCCGCCATGGGGCTCCTCCTCTACATTGCACACAGTGAAGGTCCCTCAGGACCCCAGAGCTACTCATAAATAGGGAACTACAGACTCTACATTGCTTGGTACAGATCAGCACAGCACAGGGCAGGGGAGCCAGGGACACCCCCGGCATCAGGAGCTGCCCCCGCGAGTCACGGCCGGGGCCGGGCAGGGACGATCCGACGCTTGGCACTGTAGAAGTCTGAAGGGAAGAAGGAAAAGGTTGGAAAGTGTCCCTATCCTGCTGGAAGCAGCAGGGAAGGAAGAGGGAGGTGTCCCCAGGGAGGTACCCCAAAATGAGCCCAGGTGGGTTCCACCCTAAAGCCCCCACACCCAAAGCTGCTGGAGAGCAGAGCTGTAAGTCTGCATCATCTCTTCTCTTTGCCTCACCTGCATTTCCACTCCAGGCCCTGACCTTGGAGGATAGGAAGAAATGTTTCACTGAGAGGATGGTGAGACACTGGCAGAGGTTGCCCAGGGAGGTTCTGGATGCCCCAACACTCAAACTGTTCGAAGCCAGGATGGATAAAGGCTTTGAGCAACCTGGACTAGTGGGAGGTGTCCCTGCCCATCAGATCTTAAAGATGATCTTTAGGTCCATTCCAACCCCTCAATATTCTGTGATTCTATGATTGGGTCAGGCCATTGGAACTGAAGGTGATAAAATTGAGGGTGTCTTCAGCTACAAAACCCACAGGCCCAATGCCAGTCTCCTGCACAAACCCCAGCAGCCAAAAGGCACCCAGCTGGTGGCCTTTTTCCCTTTGGAAGATGGGCTCTGCTTCCCCAGGAGAGATCCATGGAGGGTGGGTCCCTCCCCACACCCAAGAGCCAGGCAGGACTCTGGCATTCAAGTCCCCTCTGTCTGTCCCTGCCATGACATCAATGCCACCAAGCCCCCAGGGAGTGACACCAACCCCCAGCACTCACCTTTGATCGTGGTCTGCCCACGTTTCAAGCTCTGTGGGGAACCAGCCTTGTAAACCTTGGAGCTCTGCTGAGACTCCTCAGGGCAAATCCTGCCACCACGGTCCTTGGGGGGGACCCTGTGGGCCAAGGAGCTCCTGCTGTCACTGCTGATGACAGCCCTGACCAGGCTGTGAACCTCCTGGGGTGGCTGCTCAGCCACGAGGATCCTCTCCCACTTGAAGGGCCCTTCCAAGGGAGTCTCTGTCTCAAAGTTGAAGTTCCAGCGCTGCTGAGCTTCTTCCAGCTGTTGTCTTATCTTGTCCTCAAAGTCGTGCTGGAGCTGCTCGTGGTCCACAGGGCCAAAGAGGTTCCTGCAGGCCTTGCTGCTGCATGGGGTCTGCCCAGCCCTGCTCTGGGACAGCGGCATCGTGGCAGCTGGGGGGAAACCAGAGTGAGTTACAGGGGTTGGGATGACAGGAGCCAACACAGGGGAGTGCTGGCCACCAGGGCAAGGCACATGGTAGCCAAGGTGCAATGAGCTGGGCTGGGCTCTGCAGTGAGGCAGCCCAGAAGGAACTTACACCTCTGGATTCTGGGGATTTTAGCAGAGGCTTGAGCATGGCTGAGGTCAGACTGAGCCCAGTGTGACACAGGAGGATGGGGAAGGTGCAGGTGTCAACATTCCCTATTCCTCCTCCAGCAGGCAAAGCCCTGCCAGGTCAGAGCATCCGGCACCTCGACGCTGCCAGAGGCTCCATCCACGACACCCCTCGGGGTGCCAACCTCAGAGCCACACCAGGATGATGCTCCCCTGGCCCCAGACACTGCCCAACCTGCTCATTCCCACTCCCATGCAGGGAAAAGGCAAGTTGGCACATGGGCAAGTGAAGCAACAGGATGTTTTTCTGGGCAGTTTCTTCATCTCAAGAACCCAGACCCAGTGGTAAGGAAACCTTCAAGTAACTGCAAGAACATGCCACAAGCTTGACCACTTTGCTAAACACCCTCTTTATCTGCAAGGAGATGTTGGGTAACCAGAAACAAGACCTTGTTTGTTTTTTTTTCGAATCGGTGCCAAAAGCCTTGACCTTCCCAGTAAGTGACAAAGCCTTTCCATCCGAGCAGTCCTTCCCCTGGGACACGTGTGGGGATAAGGGACCCCTCATTACACCCACACTTATGAGGAACCTCGGCCTAGAATCAGAATTGTTAAGGTTGGAAAACACCTCCAAGATCATTGAGTCCAGCTGATAACAGTCAGCACTGCTCTGGGATTTGAGTTTTCAGAGCTAAGGCTTGCCCTTGCTGGGACAGACAAACTCATTAAATCTGCTTAAAAAAGGAAGATTCATAGCTCCCATTGCCCACCTAATCTGGGACCCCCAAAGCCAGGCCACAAGAGATCCTCCCCATTCCCAAATTCCCCAAGAAGTGGGTTCTCTCTCAGCCTCCTGCAGGGAAGATTTCTCCCCAAATTCAGCACCTGTGGCCCTTCTGGATTGCCTGTGCCATATTTTCCCCTCATTCCACCCCTAGAGAAATGACTGGATGTGGCACTCGGAGCTCTGGTCTAGGTGACGAGGTGAGGATGGGTCAGTGGTTGCACTCGAGGAGCTTGGAGATCTTTTCCAACCTTAATGATTCACTGATCCTATTACCAGGCACGGCAGCAGCACAGTGTGCCAGTGGGCAGCTGGGGGTGTCCCTGGGGCCACCCCTGTGGGCACCCTGTGCTCAGACTCAGCATCTCCGAGTAAAAATAGAAATCCAGCTTCCTATCTCCGGGCGGTCTGAGCATACAGACAGGGTGACCTCACTGCCGGGCAAGTCCCAGCATGTCCAGGCAAGCCCGGGCAGGTAGCAGGAGAGGGACACGTTCCCTCTCCCTGAGCAGGCACCCCCAGCCCTCCCCGCCTGCGTCACGCGCCGATGTCCCCATCCTCAGGTCACCGACGCCACTCAGGTGCCACCCTGGAGCCTCAAGATAACACCCTCGCCCTGACTCACGGCTGCAGATTGCCAAAGCCACCAATGAGGGAGGGGCCAGGGCCGGGTCATCGTCCCCTCCCATGGGGCTGGTGCCGCTTCCAGCGACCTCTGCCCAGCAAGAGCTTCGAGGCTCCCGGCAGCCGGCCCGGAACCCCGAGATTTGGGCGAGGAAGCGGCCGCTGCACGGCAGCATTAAAACCTCTTCCAGCCGAGCTGGGTGATGAGAGCACCCCCGGCGTGAGCACACCCGGCGGGGCTCCACAGACACCTGCGACACCCAGGACCAGTCACACCAGTCTGGGGAAGGCTGGGCGCGCAGGAGAGACTGGGGTCACCCGCACCCGGGAGTGGCTGAAGCCGCTGATCCCGCGCAGAGAACGCCCGGCTCATGACACCGATGGGCCCGGGGGAGGGCTGGCACAGCGGTGGCTGGTCCCCGCAGGATGCTCGGCGGCAGGACCGCACCCCGCGCTCCGCACCCCGCGCCGCCGCCACCGGGGGGCGAGCGCGGCCCAGCTCGGGGGGGCTCCGCA
>VZTR01000368.1:2661-17069 GCA_013400775.1 Chaetops frenatus | reverse complement strand
GGGGGGGGGGCTGGGGCAGAGAATAAATTAATGTGAACTTTATCATAGAGGACTAAAGAGATTATGGATGAAGATTCTTGGAAGAGGAGCAGGAGCAGTTCCTTTCACACTCCCTGAAGTATTGTCAGGTTCTTTGTTGTCAGGAAGGAAGCCTGGATAATGGGCAACTGGAAATGGGTATTGTCTGCTGCCAGGGGTGTGGGCCCTTTTCTGGTGAGTATCAGGATCCTTCCTGGGGAAACAGCTGCTTGGTAAAGTGGAGTGAGGTGCCCAAGACTCTCCTTGCATCTTTGCAGTACTCTGCTCTGTTGCATGTACTTGCTGCAAGTGCAGAAGCATGCCATGCTCTTTGGTCTAGTTCCTATTTTAGGGAAGACTAAGTATAGATGTGCCTGCAAGCAGCATGGGAATGATTCTCCAGTGGTTCAGGAATTACCACTGCATGCATTGTACATGGAAATAATTATGTAAAACTTGTGTGAGGTCACTATCCAGCATTTTCAGGGCAGTGACAGTAAAAGCTTCATTGATAAGCACTTCAGCTTCTGGATAGATCAAAGCTTAATGAATAGACAGAAAGCCCTCATGGTTGGAGCTGGGTCAGCCATATATCCTTATAAGTTCCCGAAACACAAGACAACAGATGAAACAGCATTATTTTCATTTTATGGACTAGATTACAGTCATGTTTTCAGATATTAGGAGATCTCCCCAGTGCTACCTTCTTCCAACAGAGGCAAATACAAAATAAATACCTTTTTTTCTGCACTGAAACTAGACACAGGCAAATGATAGCCCAATTGGGGAAAAAATTATTCATGCAATTACTTTCTGATCATGAAATACAGATAGTATCAATTCCAAGATGATGTATAACTAGTAGATATTTTTCAAGGAAGGGCAGAGTGTTAAATGACAGGGGATGGCCTATCTCTTTGCCTATCTTTTGACAAAGTGCAACTGCTTACACAGCATCTGTACTAGGTCTGAAAACACAAGCTTGTTGATGTGAAAATGCTCATTGTTTTTTGTGGTACTTTTGCATTAAAACATCTGAATTATATAAAACGGGTAAAAACAATTTTTCCTTATAGCATCTCCTGCACCTGTCTCTGAGCAAAATAAGCATAACCCTGATGGCAACAATAGAGAAGTACATTTTCATGCAAGAATTGGCTTTTTCAGAGTAGCTATAGAGGAGAAGAACTGTCCTTAAGCTGGAGCAGAAATGCAGATATGGAGGATTTTTTGCTCTGTGCATCCCTTCCCAGTTTCATCCCCATCCTTTACCTCCAAGGGGACCTAATCTATAAATATCCTATCATCCCTGTGTTCTTCTTCCTTCTGTAGTGTTCTAGCCATCAATGGGCAGTATCTTTTAACAGGAATGCCTTTTCCTTCTGATCTGTGAAGCCTTTCAGTGCTTCCTCTGAAGAGCATGTCCATCTGTTAGGTATCTGGTGTCCATCTGTAAATATTCCACCAGGAAGCGACTCCAGACAGATAACAGGCTCATGAGTAAAGGGCCCAGTCAACTGATTGACAGCTGTCACCCTTCCTCCACTGGCAGTAATGAAAAGGGTCAGGCTTAGTGAACATCAGCCAGGAAAATATGCCTCCTTTATCCTCCCTGGTGTATTTCTGTTCAGAGAGTGATAAAGCAATGCAGTTAAGACCTTTTGCTCTTTCATACAGTATCTCCCTTGGCAATTGTACCATCCATATGCAATTGCTTAATGGCAGTGGTATAGTCTGGATATCTATAAACAATTGCTTCAGTTGCTTTAGATTGATGCCTAGGTGTTTGTAAGTCAGTGGTGTTCCTTCCTAATGATTTCCAGTAGAATAACAAGTTTTTTTAAGCAACAGTAGGTACAACATTCACTAGGAGTCCTCCAGCAATGTCAACTGTTTCCTGAAAATGGGTCGTGTCTCATTTCCCTCTCAAGGAAATGCAAGAAATTAGGAATACTGTGACTGATCTCCACATCATCATAATTGACCAGAGGCTTCTTCAAGATGTGATAATGTGTTAAGAAGCTTCTTTTTGAAAAGGATAGCGAGACAATGACAGAAAGGACAGGTGTCTGTTCACCTAGATGCGGTCATACGGAAAGTTTAAACCCTTTCTCCCTCCTTCTGCAGGTATTTTGGTGTGCAAAAGTGGCTGTTCTCTTAGTGAATACCTTCTGATTCAAGTAATTTCAATGCCTTATCATTGCAGTTCACTACACTGCAGCAGCTTTAATAATGGCAAAGCTTTCTGGTTTCTGACTGCAATTGCTGAACCTTGCCATTTCCCCTGGGAATAGTACCCACTAGCACTAATCACATCCTTTCCAGAAGGAATATGCTATGCTGGCCTGTTAGAGTGTCTAGCCTCTCTGAGAACAGCTTTCTTTAGCTCAGATCAAAACAGAAGTATTGCTAACTTAAGGGTCTTCTGTACTGTGTGACACTTCTGCATTCTCCTTGCACCTCTTCAAGCTGTTGTTCTTGCAGAGAAATTCTATGTACTAGCATATCTTGTGTCTCAAAATATGACTGTGGATATGATGGGCCAAGAGCTGCTTGAATTATCAGTGAGCCTGACAGAAATGACCCTTCTCTTTTTGTGGGGGAAGGAAGAGAACAGGATCTTTGTTTTTTTGGACTAACATTGAAAGAGCTTAAGTCGCTATTTCTTAACATCCTGTTTATTTATCTTGCAAAATGGGAGCTGAAGATAGTTTTTTATGAGTCAGAAACAAGTTCTGTGGATTTCTGCCTTATTTGATGCTATAATTACCAGAATTTAGAGGGACCTGTAGTTTCAGGACTGCCCTCAAAACACCACTAAAGCTTGTTCCATGTTTGCTGCCAATGCTGAACGAACATAAGGCTATAGTCATTCAGAAGGAAGGGTGAGTAGTCTGACATGAAAAGATTTCATTCAAATAATCTAAGATTTGCAAAACAGCCTGTAGGAAAGGCAATGAAACATTGAATTTNACCCCCCAAATCCTTGAAAATAGCATTGTTTCTAAAGAAAAAACCCTATTTTTAACAAAGCCTTATTTTTTTTCTGGAAAAATATGTGGCTGCACTTCTTTTCATTGGCTCTACTGGTTTGTGTAATCAGACATAACTCACAGCTGATGTTAAAATAGAACCATTGCTAATCATTGTTGGTTGCTGTAGGTTTTTTTAAGAGGCCAAACCTGTTACTTCAACTTCACAAATGCAATTTTTTCCTAGTGAACAGGCAGAACACTTTCAGACATGACAGTATAACATTTCCATATGTTTGGTAGCAGCAGGATATATTCCAAGTAAGATTCATTATATTTTCATAACAGTTTTTTAAGCACAGAAAGACTTGCACCCAGTCATAGAACAGGCTGTGCTAAAACATAGTCTTGGAAGGGTATTTTAAACATGAATTCCTTTAATCCTGGAGCTTGCTTGAGAGTATGTTAATGAAAATTTCTTTCAATATAATAGTGTTAACAAAACAAAAATAAATTGTGGTCCTTTAAGAAAAGAAAAGTAAAATGAAATTTGGGAAGAAGATTTGTGTCTCCCCATTTGCAGCTTTTCAGCTGAAGGTGAGATGACACCAAGTCCATCTGGTTGGGAATAAGTTAAACTTTTAACTATGAGACCCTTGAGAGGTAACAGTATAAGTATAAACTTTTAAATAGGTATAATGTGATAGTAGAGGCTACTTTTGCATGCTCTTAATGGGAACAGAAGCAAATAGGGCACCAACTTTCCAGCAGGTGTAACTTTATTTTTCAACAACCTGTTTGTTCTCTTTGGCTGTTGCTAGAGGTAAAATTGTGCACCACATTATGTTTCCATAACAGTTGAGTCTTTCTGGAAAGATAACCTATTTTACCTTTTTTCAAATCCTGACCTAGAGCTTGGTGGTGGAATGAACATCAGTCAGTTCAGTACTCTCTTTTTTGCCTGGTGTACCAGGTCATTGACAAGATGTGATCTCAAACAAGGAAACCTGGAGTAAGGGAATAGGATTAAAACTAGGTTAAAATTGTTCCTACTGTAAGACTGCTGCAGCTACATGAGGCTTTCATAGTTTCAGAACCCAGAGGGGATCCCAATTATGTGTGTACTAGTTTGAATACAAGGCAAGAGGCTATTCCACTTCCCATATAAACGAGGGTAAAGTGCACAGTGAGATTTGATCTCAAGAACTCTGGTAACAGGTTTTTACAGAGCATTCGTATGTCTGTAGTTACAGACTTCTAAATGTGCTTGTACCTGTTACTGAGAAGGTGAAGGACTAGAGTGAGAAGTAAAAATTAAATCTCTTCTCATGTTAAAATTCCTTCAAAAGAAAATAATTCCATGGGGTTATACTTACCATGCTTTGATAATGAGATTGTCTTTATAGAACTGAATGGAATTTGATGATAAAAAATACAGTATTTGTTGAAAGCAGCTGTGGACTCCTACACACCTATTGCATTTTAAATATTCTTTTCCTTATGCCACCTCAAAAGATCCCAGTGAGAACAACGGCCTTTGAAAGGACCGTTTTATTTATAAAGGACTGGTTTATTTGAAATAATTAAACTTGACTTCGGAAAGTGTTCTCTATGAGCAGGAAGACAGTAAGTAGGATGCATCTCAACTTTTTGGAGATGGTGATTTCAGCCAAATTTTATATGTTTAACCATTACTGATTATACCACTACCACCCCTCCTCCCAAGAATATCTCTATCATCCTGTCTACAGGAAGAACTCTTTCTGAGATGTGAATGGGAACCAAATATCTGGAAGCCAGAGAATTCCTTAAAAAGAGGAAAAAAATTAAAAGTGGGTTCATGTCTGCACGTTGCTAGTGATGACAGTTGTACCACGACTGAGTCTTTGCACACGTGCAGCCCGATAATGGTGATTCTAAGAACAGCTCTTCAGTGTGATATGTTGCCTACCCAGCCACTGGGGGTTTGTTCAGTTTTGATTTTGAAAAAATCTCTATGCCTCCTGGTGCTGCCTTGAATACTCACACCTTCTGTGGTATGAGAAATAGCATATATCTGCCATTTCAGTAAAACTCGTGGCAAATAGACAAGTTTTTGCCATATAGAATAATTTTTATTCTGAAATGAGATGTTAATTGCTTGTCTGGATAACATAAAAAGAAAAGTAGTTAATATGTGTACATTTTGTTTAAATTCAATAATGTGGATTAATACTTAATTGTGTTATATATACTCGACTGTAGCACATGCTTTTGGTGTGTTAGAGTAGTCTTTATGCAAATGTTTTTCACACTTTCATCACAGAGGATCTTGTAAAAGGAGTTTCATGAACTGCTGCTTCTGGCACTTTCAGATATCTAATTCTGTACCTTCTCCCAGCATCTAAAGAGCTGATATAGTTGGAAATGTATTGAGGGGGTGATTTTAAAAAGGTAAAAATTGGTACTTGTTATCTTCATTGTGTATTATTTTCTCTATGTTTCAGTCTGTGGTGTTGGCCTGAACATGTAAGTTAGAGGCATTATCTTAATGGGCAGGCCACAGGTTATTTTATAATCGTGGCTATGTACAGGTAAAGCAGCTATAAACAGTGTCACCAGTGTATTAGATACAGAACATTTTCACTTAATTCACAAGAGACAGCAAAATCCCTTAGTACAGCCAAGGACTGTGTTGCAAAGTAAGAGAGGAGACATGCTACTGATACTTTGATCTGTCCCTTACTGAATCCGTGCTCAGCACCTTCTTTCCTGATACTTTCTGGTGCAACTATGGCTTGAGCTTTAATCTCATAAGGGATCCCCTGTGGCAAAGACCACTCCTTCGGCTGTCACAGAGTGGACCCTATCGTGCATGGCTTGGATCCTTGTCACACAAGTAGTGACAAATTGTGTAGTATCTCTCCTAACTACTGCTCTGTACTACTAATATCCACTAAGACAATTTATTTTTTCTGCAAACCTATCTTAAAGCATTAACCTTCCTTTCCCTCACCCTCTCATCTAGCTGAAGTTCAGGATGGATGGGGTGGTTGCTCTTCCTTCTCCAAAACTAGGCAAGGACTGCATTACAGGAGGTTCCAGTCTTTGAATGCCTCTGTCTTTTAAGGTGTCTATTTGGGGACACCTGCCTGGTAGGTAGTGCAAGTGATTGACTCTTAGTCAAATTACCATTCCCTAGGAGTCACTGAGTTCCCACAAACTGGACAACATATGGCAACATTTGAATTTTGGCTTGGGGTTTTTCTGCCACTCATAATTTTCTAGAACAAATTAGCCATTCATATTTCATTTATAGTCTTGTAATTTATGCATATTATTTGGCAATCCAGTTTTGTCTACTTGTTCTTTTTGCTACTTCTCAAAATTTGCAATAATTCAAAAATTTAAATGTAATCAAATTGGTGCTGAGAAAAACCTTCCAAGTGAACAGATGGATATGAAGCAGTTTGGTCCAACAAAGGTGGTTTTATTTGTTTTAACTCTAGTGTATTAGAAGGTTTCTGCAAACTCTACATATGCTCAGCCGTTTCAGCTGAAAAATAATCATGTCTGATGTAGGTATCTCTGTTGTATCAGAATAGACACCTCCCACTTGTTCATAGATAATTAGCAAGTGTGTGTTCTTTGTCAGTACCTGTTTTCTAAGACTTGCTGTATCCATAATATAAGGAATTTTGCTATAATGTCTTAAATAATTTTTCCCTTTACTAGTATCCAGACTGATACCTAGACTGCATTTAAACATGATCTTTCATTGTGATTTCACAGAATTATAGACTGGTGTAGTTTTGAAGGGACAACTAGAAGTCATCCAGCCCACACCCCCATGTTGAGCTAGTTGTATAACTGAAGCTCCTTGTGGGCCAGGAAAGGTCATATCTTTAAAATAAACACTTCCTGCAGAGTGACATTTTGTCAGAGAGGTTTTTGGAGTTTTCTCCTATTTGTTTTGGATGATTAAAGTAAAATCTATCATTTTTCTTCTGGAGCACTTTGAACTGCATGAGAGATTTGCTTTGTGAAAACATGCCATGCATGTGTCAAAACAAAAAACTCAACCTCTGTCAGTAGTAGAGATGTAAGCACTCTAACTCCAAGTTGAGTATGCACATGTGGCAGGACAGGACCAGCCAAATTTAGTGTATGTGTTTCACAGATATGGTGAGGAAAGTGATATTTTCGCTAATGATTGTGTAACTGTGGTGGAGATACACTGTTCAGTGGTTGACATTGCTTGATTGAAATGAAACTGGTAAATGATGAGAAACTGCAGAAAATTTGATCCCTTAACAGGGTGTGACAGGATGTCCGGTGTCTGAGGAAGATGCAGAAACTCTGCACATGAAGAGGAAGGGAGATTGAGAGTCCCTTTTTCTCCCTGTGCCAACTCAGGCAACAAAACCAGAACTCTCTGTTGAGTCACTTTGCTGGAAGCAGATGTGATGTATCAACTGGAAAGAAGTTCTAACTTGTTTTTTTCTTAATATCCTGCAACCTGCTAGCTTCCTTATGAGGAAACTGGTGGCACTTGTATTATCAAAGGAACTTGGTTTTGGTATTTCTTAATGGGTATATATGATGAGGGAATCAGGGAGGAGCTCTGATGGCATACAGGAATACAGGAGATGATGATGGTAAAGTCTGCAGAGACTAAGCTCTGATACTTTTTCCAGCAAATGCACATCTAAGATGCATGTGTGAGAAGTCTCTGTCTACCACAGGGACATATATAAGCCTTTTGTTCCAGTATCAGCATTTCTTTTTAATACATGTACAGGTGATTCTCATAAATTATGTGACAGCCTGAACCAGCAGTTTGTAACCTTTGCTGCCATAATACAGGGAAGATTATTTAGGGATGATTTATTTAGCTTTGTCAAGAAAAGGGTGAGAGATATCGTTATGTAAGTTATGTAGGTATGTATTTGCTAGTGCATGGAAGTGTAGTGGGAGACCCTTTTGACTTCTTGATAAAAATGTCATGTGGCCCAGTGTCTGAAATCAGACATTACATAAAGGAGGCATGATTTTGTATCTGTGAAAATAGGTGAATGTTCATCCAGACTAGAAAACAAGCATGTCAGGAACAAACAGAACTTTTATCAATGATAGTATGCTATCTCTACCAGCATCCACAAACAAATGTCTAGAAAAGAGCAGGGAAATGTGGCAACTAGGTGATGTGCTTCCTCCTAAAACTCTCACAATTTCCAGTAATTTCTAGCTTTTGATTTTCCTAAGACAGATGCAGTATCTTTGTGTTTAGTAATCTTCAGTTATTTTCTCTTCCATGGTAGTGTTCTGTTCCCTTTTGAACCATTTTTATCTTTAGGGTCCACAGTATCCTTCAGTAAGAAGTGCCACAACTCATTCTTGGTGCCAAGAACATAGGTTGATTATTTGCAGATGTTTTAATATCTTTTAATTGGGTTTGGTGGGAAAAAGTCTTTAGCTTTTGCATATGGGAGGAGGTATTTGGATAAATTGTCACGGAGGTCCTTTTCGCTTCTGTAATGTGAATTTGAGTTTCTGTAACTTTATTTTACTGACTTTGTGGAAAACATGATGGCTTGATTTTCTTTTAGCTTGTTAATGATGCTTGCAAATTTGCTTTAAGACAATTAGTATAATCAAATCACATGCTTCAGGGCTTTAGCTGACTCCTTTTTCCCTCAGTTTGTGTATAGATGGTCAAATAATGTGCATTGGTGCAAACAGTCCTCTTTTTTGGAGGCCAGGTTAACATTTTGCTAACATAATGAAAGCCAGACTGATTATGAAATTTGGGAAAATTCAAGTTGGCAAGATTCCTGTAGCTTCTTTTCTTCCACCCCATTGCAGTACCTGAATTGATTTACCTAAACTGTTCCTTGCCACCATAGTGGGGATATTAGGTGCTAAGGGTACTTTCCGATTCTTTTTTCATGGAAAATTGCTTAATCTGCCAAACATGAAAAGTCTTGAACACTGCCAGTTTGGTAGTTGTCATTAGACAAGTTATTGTGGCTTGGTGGTGGCTGATCTCATGGCCTGTTTTTGAAGTATGTTGGGCAGTTACACCACAACATAACAGTGCGGTGTTACTGGTTTTTTTCTTAAAATAGCTAAAGTCATTTCTATCACTTTTGGATTGGGACACTTGAAAGTTCAGTCTTTCAAACTCTGTTAACTTTATGGAAGAAGAGAATATTGCACGGATGAGGAATAGATTTGTATTCCTGAATATATTGGGTTATTTACACATGTGACTTTTTATATAAAGTTGTATTGTGCATCTGAAATTTATAAATTAAAAATTAAACATTCCATTAGTAACTAGCTTTCTTATGAGAGACATTTCTGTGCAGAGAAGAGTCAAGAATTTGTTTCATGCAAGGAATGCTTAGAAATAGAAAAAGGTTGAATCTTTCTACTGTTTGGGATCTCCTGTATTTCTGGGGGGACATTTTGCTTATGGAGTTCTGGCCAGCACCTCCATAATGTGTAGCCAAATTCCAGCAGCCTCTGCTTTCTGCCTACCAGCTGAGTTACATCTGTCCTTTGAAACTACTGATTTACTTTATTTATTTTCTTGAAGGCATATTTATAGTCCCAATAACCAGGTTTTAAAAGTTCAGCTGAATAGAGTCAACTGCTTTCCCTGGAGGATATACATTTAAAAGTTACTGTCTTTCTACTTAGGTATTGTGTGTGCATAATGTTTTCCAGCAGACATTCGTACAGGGTAGCTTTGAGGGCAAAACTGTTGCACTAAGATAAACACTGGAGAGTCTGCTTTAATGCCCAAAGCCTCTTAGCTTTTTCAGGTCAAATTATCTTGTATCCTCTGACTGTGTTGCTAAATATGCTACTGCTAAATGCTACTTTTTAAATTCAGATTCTGTGTTCCATTTTTTGTTGACAAGGTTAAAGAGAGGGTATCTCACAATTAAGGTCCCAACTTCAATGGCAAGAAAACCAGAGCGGTTCTACTTCCTTAGAGCTGGCACTTAAGAGGAATGCCAGTTGTTTCATACTTAAAATAGCATCTCTGTTTTTTGTATTCTGCCAGAGTCATTATAAAACTGATGCAAAATGAGGCTGTTAGGCTACAACGATGTGCTAGGAGTTAAAGATTTTGTTCACCAAGAATGTATGAGTTCATTATTTATACTTAGAGTTTCTGCAAAGACTTTATTTTACAAATAATGTTTTCTGCAAGCTACAAATTATTATAAACAAACATGTAAAAAAGAGAGAAAGAATTATGTGTTGTGTAACTATCCTAGAAAAGGCAAATAGAAGTAACTTTCTTAAAATGCCTTGTTTTTTGCATTGTTATCAGCCAAGCTCTCAGATACCAGTTGGTAAGAACTGTTTTTTCAGAGGATACATTAAAAAGTTGTAGCTTTGTTAAATACTTAACTACTGCACAACAAATTTTCTTTCCCTTCCTCCTCAGTGAATGCCCTTGGTTAATATTTGCCATTCACTCAGCTAGAGATTAAATTACTGAGGACTGAAAAGAAAGCATTTGTAAAAACACAGGTGTCTCCTGCTGTGAAACCATGGCTCTAGTGTGTGCAAAATCTGATTTTTCTAAAGTTAGGTTTACTGGCAGGGGATAAATGTGAAAATGTCCAAAAAGAAGAGGCCTCATCTGTTCCTGCTGGTAGCTAGCATGATGCCATTAGTGTCTGTAATCTGGGGAGTTTGGCAGGTGGGGGAAGTGAGGGAGGATTGTTAGGATTTTTTTTAAAATATCTTCTTAAAAGCTGGATAGTGAGAGAGTTAGAGAGGGAGAGCTGTCAGATAGTCAAATATCTGGGAGATGGTTTGGCTGTCACAGTATATGAAAGTTATGTAAGGTGTATAAGCATATTACATAAGAGCTCCCCCATGCTCCAGGTCACTGGCTGCTCTTCCAAAACTCACCACCACCTGCCTGAAACCAGCCCAGAAACACACACAGCACTCTTGGAAAAAATGAGCATCTCTGTTATTTCTGCAGCAGTGGCAGCATGATTGCATGAGACACACATATTAAAATATTCAAAAGTAATACAATGATTTGTAAGAAGAACAGAATCAAGTGTCCATGAGAATTTTTTTTTTTTTTTAACTGAGTACCAGTATAAAAGAGCAATTCACATACAGTAACTTGTATTGCAGTGGAATATGTTTCAATACTATGAAATGGTGGGGAGTCTTTAGGCCCAGCAGGAAGGGCCTGCTGTTAATATGCAGTCTGAATAAGCATTTCTTTGCATTTGGAAAAAAGAATTGCAGCACAGCAATTTTTTTGCTAGTTATTTTGTTATTGCTAGTAAAATCTTCTGCAAATTTAACTTCAGTTCTCCTGCAAATAGAAGCATAGATATTTCTCAAGGGGGAAAATCTGCTGAGGCTTCTTTACTCCTTCACAGTTTAAGATCACGATCAAAAGGTGCTTGATGATGAACCTTTTCCACCCTCTGCAGCACATTTTAATGGTAGCAGTAAGAGCTTAATTCTTCATGCTTCGGTCAGATAGTTACAGGTCCTTCCTGACAGCGTGCCAGATTTTATTTATATTACAGGTTAAGTGGTTGAAATCACTGTAGTAACTGTAACAGATAACAGATGAGAGCTCTAGAAGACATTATCTTCTTAAGTTATTGGGAAATTGAATTCAGCTTTGCAAAAGAGTATTCTTTTTCATCCCTCAGTCTCCTCTCAAAAACTCACTTGGAGGTGGGAAAAGCAGCACGTCTTCATGCAGATGGCATGGAGTGTTTGCAAGGATCTTCTTATCCAGATGTTGTGGAACACAGATCACATATCCAGAGGCGAAATGCTGACAAAGTGCTATAATGGTCACTGTTCAAACAAAACAGGAGCAGTATTCGTTCCACTCGGTCCAGAAACAGTTTGCATTGGTGTTGGGATAGTCACCATTGAGCTGAAGTTTCCGTACCTGAACAACATTGAACTGAACTGAACACATTTTTTATTAGAGTCTGCTAGTATGTGAGTCCAGTCTATAGCCCAGTTACCTTTTCTGCCTGATGGTGCTTCTCAGAACTGCAGTTGGGATCTGTGTTCATATCCAGTATTTCTGCCTCGGGCATGTTACGGTGCTGTTGCTGCGATTCACTGCCAGAGTGAGTGGCAGTTCAGCTGTACGTCAGACCTTTTTCCCCAGGAAACAACAAAATTTAATGGAGACTCACTTGCAAAGTAAAATGAAGGAGATTCTGTACATTGCCAGTCTAATGTTCATCACTGACCTGCTGCAGAATGCTTTCTGCTATTTCAGTCTGTTGGCTGGTCCTACAGTAATCGGAGCTTTTCATGAACTCTAGGAAGGGAAATTTGGCAGGAGTTACTGCAGCCTGTTTTCCTACTTCAGTGCCATGAAACACATTTTGTCACCTCACAGGTGCTGGGATCTCAATGTCTGATTTGTGAGCAACTTCTTTTTGCTTTGTTAGTGCAAACTGAGTTTTGTGTCTTTTCCTTGAGGAAGATCTCTGTCCTCATTTCCCATGTCTAGGAAGATAGCCCCATGAAGCCATCCTGCACCTCCTGTTCTGTTTAAGTAGAACATTGCAAACAAACATCTGTCCAAGTGTAACTCATTTCTAGTTCCTGGAAGCAAGGTCTCTGTAGCCAGTTTTTATGTAATAAAATTATATAATACAATTATTTCCATGTTGAGGCAAGTATATATATGCAGTATGTACAGCTCGTGTTCATCATGCTGCACTGTAATTTTTTGCCACAGCAGAGTTTGTATCTTACTGGTTCCTTATCTATAAAGAAAGGGGGAGCTGGTTGTTTCTTCTCTGGTTGGAATTTCAGGACCAGCAGTCCACAACAATCACGGGTGTGAAGTGTATCACCAGCAAATCCATACAATATAACCTAAAGAACCAGTTAAGATAAAATAGTGTTTCTTTAGCATTGGGTCTTTGGGTAAACAAGGGGCAAACAATTTAGCTCATTGTTTCTACAATGAGTTAGTCCTGTACATCAATCTGCAGCCAGATGGTTACCTTTATCTGACAAAAAGTGTCCCTGAGTATGAAACAAATGTGATTTATGGAATTGTTTGGTATAAAAATGGTCTCCTCCCCATCCTTTCTCAAATTTATTATCTCAAATTTTGTACCTGCTTTTTGTATTCTGTTCATTGTGATTTGTTCTGAAAGGGTTTTTGTCTTTATTAATCTTGGTGTGTAGACTCTTCTAATCTTCCCAGTTTTGCATTTCTTTGTTTTACTTATCTTACCATTTCTTGTCTCCATGGGAGAGATGATGTTAGGTTGTCATGCAGTGAGTTTCCTGAACCTGATTTCATAACTGTACTCCTTGCCTCGTTGCAGTTCACCCTGGGCTCTAATCAGCTGTTAGGCATTTTAAAGTCCCTGTACAGTCAGTATTTTGTAAACATCATTTATTTGCCACTATGAGTGTTCCACAGCTCTACACAAAGTGACAATGGAATTAATCCAGGAAAAGAAACGAGCTGAAAAAAGTCATTTAAGTACCCATGCCAGCCTTGCTCTGCTAGGCAGTTTGTTTACATTGATTTTATAAGGACACAAACAAAGGACTATGGAAGAAAAGAATCTATTCTGAATTGTTTGGTTCACTCATCACAATATTCAGTCTTTGAACAAAATCTCCCAGCCTCTCAACTAGATTAAATTGCATTTAATTTACTCTCATTATGCACACATTTTTGTTACAGCACTCAAAATACTCAGTTCTTGAAGGCCTTCATTTCAGTGATAACAGAATGTGATGGTTTCCAAAGAAAGCCTGGTGTAAAAAAACCTGCATACTGAAACCTGAAACTGAAAGTTAGGGAAGGTGGAGGAGTGACAGGAAAGGTAGCTGCACATGTCACACTTAGACGATCTTGTTCTTCATTTGTTTTTTAGCTTTGCATTGATACCAAAATCAAGCAAATTTTTTGTCTTCACAGTAAAAAAAAAAAAAGAGCAATTCCTGCCTTCATTATCATGTAGAAATGTGTTTTAACTGTGAGTTGTCTCATTCAATTTGAAGTACATTTTTATTTTCCTAACACACTAACTCCTGTGCATAAATACACATCTGTACACCTGCATGTGCCTCTTGGTCTGTACATAGCCATATACCCTTATAACTGTTTTTTGGTAATACTGAATCGACTTGTCCATGACAATTTTTAAGTGCTGAATCATTCAGTAGCTGCTTCATTTAAATTTTACTTATTATTTCAGGGGTTTTTAAAGGTTTGGGGGTTTTTCCACCCTCTGTGTGTATGTGCTGCCTGTGGCCCCTATACTGCATATGCCTATGTGGAAACAAAATTTTTTCTGTATGAACTGTTCCTTCTCTTGTAAAATAACTTCCATTTTCTTGAGTCTTTTGAGATAGGTGTTCTACAGTTTGATTAGAAAGGCA
>VZTR01000367.1:26766-54840 GCA_013400775.1 Chaetops frenatus | reverse complement strand
AAGGGGCGGCGGGGGCCGGGCGCGGGGGGGGCGCCCCCGCCCCCCCCCCCCCCCCCCCCGGGCCTTCCGCTGACGGTGCTTCCTTGCCTCCAGGAAGCCTTCGCGGAGAACCGGCAGGATGGCGTGTCCAGGAGGTTCATTCCGCCAGCCAGGTACAGCCGCCGCCGCCACGCTCCCGCCAGGCCCGGCCTGGCTCGAAGCCTGGCCCTTCCTCCGGGGCAGCTTGAGCCGACGCTGTGGCAGCGCCTGAGAAAGCTCTCCCTACAGAGACGGGGGTCACACTGAATAGCTCGTGTGACCCCACAGAGCTTCCCCTGCAGGACCCCCGTGGCCCTCGGGCTCCTTTGCAGTTTGAACACAGAACTGCACGGTCCCTGGGACGCTGCTCCTCAGCTGTGTGTCAGCACAAACCCAACAGAGCCCCTAAAACACGGGTTGCCCCAGCCTCCTGCTCTCCCTTTTCCCTGACACAGCCCCAGATTCTGGTCTGGCGCTTGAGCTGCCTCCCCATGGCCTTTAGCACTGATCTCAGTTACATTCTTTCCAAGAATGATGTCAACAGAAAGTGCCAACAGTTTCACGCTGATCGGAGAGGCCTCAGATGGTGGCACGATGGAAAACCTCAGCAGGAGACTGAAGGCAAGTGGGTCACGAGTTGCTAAACTCAGATACTTGGGAAGGGAGCATCGGTTTTTCTTGATGCTCTGCAAAACTAAACTGCAAAGTTCCTCATAGCATTTGCTTTCTAGGGGCTTGGTTGATGAGTAGCTCAGTAAAGATAGATTATTTTAATCAATATTTGACCTGCAAAGAAGATTTCTGCAAACTGAAGCTGCTGAAAACCAGCAGGCAGCTGCCTGTGGTTTCACTTGCATTAATGTGAGCTCTTCCTGCAGGTCACTGGCGACCTGTTTGACATCATGTCTGGGCAGACAGACGTGGATCACCCACTGTGTGAGGAGTGCACAGACACTCTGCTGGACCAGCTGGACACACAGCTCAACATCACAGAGAATGAGTGCCAGAACTACAAGTGAGTGATCCAGAGCTGCTGTAGTTCCAGGCACAGTCAGTGTGGAGAGCTCGGGCTCGACAAGAGGTGCAGGGGCTGCTACAGAAGTGGGGACTGGCAGTGCAGCACTTACCAGGATGCCTGTCTGGATGAGCCTGTTGTTCTCCTTTAGGAGGTGTCTGGAGATACTGGAACAGATGAACGAGGATGATAAAGAGAAGCTGCAGACAGAGCTGAAAGAACTGGCACTGGAGGAAGAGCAGCTGATTCAGGAGCTGGAGGATGTTGAGAAGAACCGCAAGATTGTGGCTGAGGACTTCGAGAGAGTCCGGGCAGAGGCCGAGCGGCTGGAGCAGGAGGAGGCTCAGTGAGTGAACTGCACCTGCAGCTTGTGACAGGGGTTTGGAGGCAACAGATGAATGGGGTTGTAACATGAGAAAGCTGTAACTGTGCCCAAATGCCAGTGGCTGTCTCTCTGCAGAAGGAAAGGTGGCCAGACCAAACCGGCCCACGGAGCTGTGACTCTGATGTAGAAGCCAGCACTCAGCATTTCTTGTTTTGCTTTTGCTCAAAGGTATCAGAAGGAATACTGTGAGTTCAAGAGGCAACAGCTGGAGCTGGATGATGAGCTGAAGAGTGTGGACAACCAAATGCGCTATGCTCAGATGCAGTTGGATAAATTAAAGAAAACCAACGTGTTCAACGCCACCTTTCACATCTGGTAATGTAGACAGTGGAACATTATATCCATTTTCTTGGGATCTGCAGTTTGAGGTTGTTTCAGTCTCTGCATTGGACAGGAAAGGTGCAAGCCAGTTCACAGTTACCTCCCAGCAAAGCAATGAATGCCACCTCTGAGGAGTGGCATCTGAGCAAGGCATGCCAGGCTGTGGGACTGGGAAATGGCTCCTTCACCAGTGCCAGTAACACCCTGGGAAACCCCTGTGCCAGCCAGCAGTGACACTGGCATCGGGCTTCACAGAGCAGGCAGCTTAGGGGGGCTGGCTTGGGAGTTTTGTTGTGTTCTTATGACAAAAAGAGAACAAGTGTTTGGCATTTACTTACAGTTGTTAAGAATAGGCCCAAAGCCTCCGTGTGCACGGCTGGCACCGTGGGTGCTGTTGGGACACGGCCCCTATTTGGTTATCAGGCCAGGAGCTGTTCCTGAGCTGCTCCCAGCCCAGAACACTTATTTATAATTCTTGTTATCACAGGCACAGCGGGCAGTTTGGCACAATAAATAACTTCAGGCTTGGCCGCCTCCCCAGCGTTCCCGTGGAATGGAACGAGATCAACGCTGCCTGGGGGCAGACTGTGCTGCTGCTGCATGCCCTGGCCAACAAAATGGGCCTGAAGTTTCAGAGGTACTGGTGCAATAATACCACACACAGTTCACTTACAGCCTAGAGGAAGACAGGCAGACTCAGGTGCCTGTGAATTCTGTCTCCTTTCTTCAGGTACCGTCTTGTCCCCTATGGCAACCACTCATATTTGGAGTCCCTCACAGACAAGTCCAAGGTAAGAGATTCCATTCAAATCATGGGACCTTGACCTTGAGTGCCAGAGCCCTGGTCACACTGGGGATGCAGGAAACAAACTGGGTCTCTATGAATGTGCAGTGCAGGAGAGCTGGCTGCCCCAGCTCCTCCAACGTGGGAACAGCTCACCCAACGCCCTGTATGAAGCCACTGGTGCTGCCAGCCAGCAGTGCTAAAAGGGACAGAACTGTTAAGTGACACACTACACCTGGCCAGAGGCAGAGGCGTGCTTTGGGGGGATTGGCAGGTAGATGGCATGATTTGGGATTGGTGGAAGCCAGGAACATGTGCCCACACGTGGTAGGCACTTGCACAAAACTAGTCATGCTTGCTCTGTGCCACAAGCCATCTCTCAGCATCCTGTGACAGATTTAAGCTTCACATGAGGTTCAAAAGCTGCAGTGACCATATCAAAAACAAGTGCTTGGGGTGCCTGATACCAACCTCTTTTCCAGGAGCTCCCCCTGTACTGCTCTGGAGGCTTGAGGTTCTTCTGGGACAATAAGTTTGATCACGCCATGGTGGCATTCCTGGACTGCGTGCAGCAGTTTAAAGAGGAAGTAGAAAAAGGTGAAACTCGGTTTTGTTTGCCTTACAGGTGAGTGTTGCCACAAAACTGTCAAATTAACCCCTGTATGCTGCCCCTGGCACTGCTTGCTGTTTCAGTCCTGCCTTTCAGAAATCATCTGGAAATCTTTATGATGTGTGGTTGCTAGTTTCATTGCAATTTAAAGTCAGCCCCTTGTGTGAAGTCCTGAGGCTTGCTTAATTCCCTTTAAAAAGAAAATATTTTGACAGGATAGTATGAATGTCAGATTTAAAGTTTAGTGTTTGATGTTGTACTGAGATTAAATGTTTGCAGTAGGAGTGCACTAATTAAACCTTGTGTGTGATACAGGATGGATGTGGAGAAAGGAAAGATTGAAGACACAGGTGGCAGTGGTGGCTCTTACTCAATTAAGACACAATTTAACTCTGAAGAGCAATGGACAAAAGCACTAAAATTCATGTTAACTAACCTGAAATGGGGCCTTGCTTGGGTCTCATCCCAATTCTATAACAAGTAACTATGGTTAGAACTTGGCCTGGCAGCTGTGGAGTGTCTGCATTGTGTTGGAAGAAGGCAAACTAAGATATCTTTTAATATTAACCAGTACAAAATGTTTACAATACCAAAAATCCACAAGACACTTTATTTAAAATACCGTTATTACTAGTAGTTTATAGAAGAGCAATATGCAAAGTTGTATCAAGCTGAACAGAATAAAACCCAGCTAATAAATGGATTCTAAACTGGAATTTTTGGGGGTGCACATAAATCATTGTCAAACTTCAGAACACCACGAGTTTGATGCTGCTCTATCACAGCTAATACAAGGCTGGAAAAGCAGAATGTTACAAACACAGGGAATAATGTAGAAAAACTGCCAGAACTCTGCCTGGCCGTAAAAGAGTAACTACAGTTTGAAATAAAGTATTTTTGAAGTCATACCAGCACTTCTTTGTGCTACTGAACTTAACAAGGTTTGATACCATTACAACACTGTCACCCCTCCTGCAGCCTGTTCCTGCACGGGGCTGCACTGAGGAAACTTCAATAAAACTGTTCCACACACGAGGTGTTTCCAGCAAGCATAAACCCCTGGCACTGACAGGGACACACAGCCTGGGTACTGCTGTGGGGACAGTCACAGCACTGGCCCGATTCTGTCCTCATCACAATGCTGGTCACTACTGGCTGTGGTAGGGCAAGAGCAAACAGGCTCCAAGTGCTGGCAGAGAGGGGCAGTTACAGCTGAGACAGGGATTTTATAAAAGCAGCAAGAGGAGAGTGCAGCCCCATTTGTAACACGGGTGAGAGGTGGTCCCAGATGAGCACCAGGCATGGCAGCACCTTTCAAACACGACTGCTCTGAGGCGTCTCTTGGGTCAAAGGGGATTTAGATTCACAACTTAAAAGATGCAGCTCTTAAAGTAAAGCTTTTGGGGCATTTATCCAAACACTGTGGTGCTGTTGGGCCTCCCTTCAGAGCACGAGTGTGATGCTTAGCACGATGATTTGCTAATTAACACGTGATTGACAAGCTCTTCCAGAATCCTTGGTGCTCAGAACCAGAGGTGACCCTGAGCTGTGCTGGGTGCCCGGGCAGTGTCACAGAGGAGGGATTGTTGTCAGCAGCATGAGAGTCCCTGCTGCTGGGCCAGTGACCAGACAGACAGGGTGGTTTCTATTTCTGAGGCAGAATTCTGTCCGTGGCAGATTGGGTTCCACAGTTCCCAGGGTGCTGCTGGGGTGTGCTGCTGCCAACTATGCGCCTCACCACAGCGTAGGAGAACTCCAGAATACTCTGTGGAGTAATGCCAGTGATGCAGTTCAAATGCTCCACCACCTGAAAAAAGAGAAGATACAGCACCTAAAGGCTGAGTTTACAGACTAACAAGAGGAACTGCTCCGTGGGCATGTTTCATGGGGAGTTGTCCCGTGAGATTGCTTCTGTGCTTGCCAGTGAAACATTGGCTGTGGGGTTTTGTTCTGGCTGTGAAGCACTGAAGGTGAGGACGCTCAGCAGTACCAGCACACAGAACTGCCCCATGCCCACAGGCTTCCTGCTAAGAAGCCAGGGAGCTGTCCCCTCCCTCATGCCACTCCCAGTGCAGCCCCACCTGTTTCCTTGCTGTGCTGGAGCAGATAAACCACTTTGGCATTGTGTTTCCAACGCGTTCAGCAGCGACTGTACCTGCTCCCAGTGCCCGGGGCTCAGGATGAACACACCTGTACTGATGACTCCAACAGCCAAGAGCATGAAATCTTCCTTCACTGTTAAAAACTTGGCTCTGCAGAAGGAAAAGTGTGTTCAGGTGTAAAACACTGCTTCACAGTTCAAAAGCACCTGCTGCTGCTGCAGTTGCCAATGCCCAGGATACATTGGCTCATTCAGGCCAACCAAAGCCCAACACCAGAAACTGGAACTGGCAGTGCAAGGCTGGATTTCAACAACCAAGTGAAACACTTCCCTTGCCCCTGAAGCAGCTGTGGAGAAGCATGTTGCTTTGAACTGCTGTATTCAGGAACAATGATGAATGCCCCCCAAATTACCTTTTTTTTTTAAACATGCCCCCAAAATGGCATGATGAGAGTTATGCTGCTATTTATTAGCTTTCTTAAGGGTTTTAATTTCAAGGGGTTATTTTAAGTCATTGCCAGGTAAGGCCCTTACATCTGCAGTTTGCTTGGTGTGGAGTTTTCCACGGCCATCTTCAGCAAAGTGTCATAGATGGTCTCTCTGGTCAGGTAGCAGAAGTCCAGCAGCTGCACACACAGCTGGTGCAAGGGTTTGGCAGGAAGCAAGCAGCCATTGTATCCTGGCAGAGATCACACCATCAGTCCCACCTTGTGGGTCACTAAATTGAATGATGAGGGTTAGGTACCATAAGGGAGAGATAATTCTGAGGACAACTGCCCTGCCTCTGAATGAATGCCACAGGATCCCTCAGCCTCAATATAATTTCACTCTGAAATTCAGGCCATCAGATCTGGGCCAAGAAAAACGGTGAATGATGGCAGAAAATGTGGCCTGGCACCAGGTTTGGGGGCTGTAAAGTCTTAATCTTTTACTGAATGAGTCATGACTGGCTGGCCAACAACATTCATCACATTCTACAAAGGACAAAGTTCTCATCTAAAAGTGAAGCCCTGGACAATCTGAACATTTCAATGTGCAAAAATCTGTAATATGAGACATTTTGGTTCAGAGCAGCAACAGCTCTGAGACCCTTCCCATTCTCTCTGACTGATACTCTCACCTAGAACCTCCAGAAGCAATTCCAGGTAGGCCAATGGAGTTGACACATTGACGTGGAAGTGCAGAGTGTTTAGAACAGCAAGCTCTGACTCCAGCAATTCCTGTTTCGTGTAGGAGTACTTTAAGGACTGCAGAAATTTTAAAGCTGTGTCACTGGTCACTCTCTGAAGAGGAAAAAGAAGAGACAAAAGGTCTTCCAGGCAGCAAGGCACTTGGTAGGAACAAAGTGCTCTGTGACCTCTCTCCTCCTGCTGCTCGTGAGGCTGCAGCTCACCCGCCTGTCCTTTGAGCTGGCGTGAGAAATCCAGCTCTGACCCTTCCCACAGGTTTCTTCCACTCAATAAACCATCCCCAGGCAGGTGTGAACCCCTGTGGACACACGATTTTTGACAAGCACAGGCCAAGATTTTCCTACACTTTTTCCCCCCCAAAACTGGCAACGTTTCCCAGCAAATTGTTACTGGATGAGAAGCGATTCCCCTGCCCTAAAGGGAACGTCGTGCCCTTGGCATTTCATTATCACTACTGTCTTTCAAAAAGGAAATCTGTTCTCAAGAGAGGTGAATACACTGCAGGTTTAACCACGCTGCTAAAGCAAAGGCAGGCTGAGCTGGCTTACACTGTAGTGCAGAGAGAGTTTGCTGGCGAGCTGAACACACGACACGAGTCGCAGGACAAAGGTGTTGGCTATCTGATCCCTCACAGAGTTCCAGCTGCTCCTCTGTCCTTGCTCACCACCTTTAGCGTTCCCTCTGTCATCACACATCTGTTCTACCTGCTTGATCATAAACCTACAAAACCCACAGTTGCTCAGAGAACGGTTCTGTCTGCTGAGAAAAAGGAAGAGAGGCAACTCCACGTATGCTTAAGAGTACACACAGAACTAGTAATTTGGATTAAGTGAATAAAGAGACAAAGCCCTCAACACATTAGTCATGTGTGGTTTGGGTGAGGGGGACAGAGTGGGGCAGGGCATGGGCAATATAACCCCATCAGAGAATGGGAAATGTGCTGAGTGTTTAGGACTCTTATTACCTTTCAAGTAACTCCACTGCCTGGTACCGTGTCAATTGGTCCAAGTGCCATTTTTCAGATAACAGGAATATAAATTCTGCAAAAAGCACAGCAGTCCCTCATTTCAGCCTCCTGAAGTTCACTGTAGAGCTGTCACCTGCCCCGGGAGCTGCTGTAGCTAAGTCTCACCCACGATCCGTGTCTCTTTGAAGTACCCGGCCTGCTCCGGCAGCTCACTCAGGTACTGCTCATTCTCCGTGGCCAAGTGGATCAGTGTGTCCTCGATAATTTCAGGAGAAACCCCACTGAACACGGGGGGGCCTGAGTCACGGCCCCGGGGTTCCAGTGGCACCTGAGACCCCATGGAGCGGGTCAGGGCCGAGGCCGTAACGACAATGATTCACCAGCGCCACGGGGACAGACTGGGACAGGGCTCCGCCAGCTCCTCCCGCCCGCGCTGACTCCCGGCTACTCGGAGAAGGCAGTGGGAGGGGAGGGCCCCTCGGTGAGGCCGCGCTGGAGGAGGGCCCCGCGGGGCGGGGGTTCAGGCCCCGGGCCCGGTTCAGGCCCCGCTCCGGGCCCGGCCGCAGCTCCCGCCGGGGCGGCGCCTCAGCCCAGTCACGTGAGCCCGCTCCGCCAATCAGCAGGCGCCGATGCCGCGACCGGCACGCGCTGGGCCTCTGCCAACCACTCGACGCCGCGAGCCACTCCGGCCCTCTGATTGGCCAGCGGCCCCGGCGGATGTGAGGTCATATCTTCGCGCGAAGACGACGGGGGAAGATGGCGGCGCCCGGTGAGCCCGGGGAGACGGCGCCGTTCGCGCGGCGCATTGACCCGGCCCGGGAGCCGGGGCTCAGCCCCGAGCAGCGCCGCCTCATGGCGCAGGTGGAGTTCGCCCAGCGCCAGCGCGCTCTGCAGCGCCGGCTCCGCAGTCGCAGCGTGCTGCTGGCGCTCGGCATCGGCGCGGTGACGGTTGGCATCTGTATCCTCCAGGGCAGGGGCACGGAGGGGCTGGGAGGGCTCCGGGGCCGCGGCCGCCGTTTTTCCTTAATTGCCCCCGCAGACGGTTACACCTTCTATTCGGTGTCGCAGGAGCGGTTCCTGGACGAGCTGGAGCAGGAGGCGGAGGCGGCGCGGGCGCGGGCCCGGGCTCGAGCCGAGGGCGCCGCAAGCTGAGCGGGGAGCGCCGCGCCCGGCCCGTGACTGAGCTGCCGCCCTCGCCAGGCAGGACGGGCCTCGAGCACGGTACAGCCGCGCCTGAGGGGTTCGGGCCTGCCCCGTGCTCTGCGTGGGCCAGAAGGCCCCGGGGGCTCCCCGCAGGCAGGGCCCCCCCGCAGGCAGACCCCGCCCTGGGACCTTTGCCGGGGCCGTGCCCACGGGAAGGACAGGAGCACCCAGGTGCCGCCACTCCCCACAATAAATTCTCTCACTGGAGAGTGTGCCAGCACCCCTTGTCAAGCATCTCTCCCTGCTCAGGGGCTGCTGAGGGGGAATTTTCTGTTTTGCTCTTTGTCATCACACAGTGAGGCGAGCAGCCATGGCTGCTGCTTGACAGACACACGCAGAGCCAGCTTGTGTTCAATCCATGTTTATGAAAACACCTTCCAAACACCAGCTCGTAACAAACTGCTCCATGATCCTGCTGCTGCAGCAGAGCTGGCGCCGCTCCGCGGGCTGGGCGGGGTCTGCTGCCGGCCTCAGGTGCTGCTGGCAGGGCTGGGGCAGGTCGGGGGTGCTCGGCGGGGCTCAGCTCCTTCCTTACAGCCGCGCGGGGTGGAGACACCTGGCACCAGGCACAGCACTCCCGCCCCTGCCAAGCCCACGGCTTCCCTGCCGCGGGCCACAGCCAAAGACAGCGCGGAGCGCGGGCTCTCCGGGGCTGGCACTGCCCTCCGGGAGGTGCAGGGGCTCTGCCCGCCCCGGGGCAGCAGGCACTTGGATGAGGTAGTTCATAGGATCGTTATTGGCCGGCCAGCTACTGGGGAGAGAAGCGGCCGTGAGCCGAGAGCGCCACGGGATCAGGCGGGGGCGCCACGGGACCAGCCGCTGCCCCTTACCGCGCGGCCGAGGTCGTCGGCGAAGGTGACGCCCTTGCTGAGGCGCTGCTCCTGCGAGCCGGTGCTGCTGCCGCTCAGCGAGTTCCGGCGCATGATACCTGTGGGGACAGCGGCCCCGAGTGAGGGCACGGGGCTCTGCAGCTCAGCCCGGGGGTCGCCGTCCTGCAGCCCCCAGCCGGCCCTGGAGGGCCCTGGAGGGAGCGGGGCTGGCACCTGCGGGCTGGGCCAGCTCCAGGCGCTGCAGGCTGTTGCGGCGGGAGGGGTTAAAGCTGCCCTTGGAGAGGCGGCGCTGGCGGCTGGACAGCATCGCAGCAGGCGAGACGATGCCCAGCGGCGGCTGCTTCCCCATCCGCAGGTACAGCTCCTCGATCTCCTTCTTCTGGGCGCTCTGCAGCAGCTGCACCTCAGCCAGGTGCCTGGGGAGAAGGCAGGGGCTGGCAGCGGGGCCTCGGGGAAGGGACAGCGAACTCCCATCCGGGCTGGGTGGGAGGAGCCGTCGCCTCCCAGGTGCAGCCCGCCCCCCCTGCTCACTTCTGGCGCAGGTTCTGCAGCTCCTCCCAGATCTCCTCGTCCTCACTCTCGGTGTCATCGCTGCTCACATAAGACAGGCTGCGAGAGTAGCTCAGCCACACCTGGCTCAGCACAGCCTGCGGCACAGTTTCTGCGCTCTCTTCCCCAGGACCCTCCCGGTCGCTCCCCGCTGGCGCCACAGGCACTGTGCCCCCCTCGGCCGGCACCTCCTCGGCTGCGGCGTCTCGCTCTGCTGCCCCCAGCGCCCCATCCGAGGCACTGCTTGAGCTGTGGCTTGTGCCAGGGAGCACGGGTGGCGGGGAGCCGCTCACTGCTGGTTCTGTGCCGGGCTGCTCCCCGTCACTGCTGCCCGGCACCGGGGAGGTCACAGCCAGCTCCTTGGTTGGCACCACCTGGAACCGGCCCAGGACCTGGGGCTTGGCTTCTGCGGGGGACAGGGGCAGCTGGTGGGGTGCAGGGCAGATGGGCTGGCGAGGGCACTGCGGTGCCCTGGCACAGGCACAGCCCCACCTTACCTTCATTGATGGGTGACAGCTGGGCCTTGGGCACGCTGGGGGCTGGTTCCTCTGAGATGATCAGAGAGTGGCTGGGCTTGGGGGCACCAGGCAGCACCTGTGGGCACCTGAGCACCATCAGCAGCCCCTCCCCAGGACCCTCCACATCTCCTGTCCTCCCCTTGCTGCTTCTGTGCCCTGGGATCCGCCACCCACTCAGCCCTCCCTGCATCCCAGTGGCTCCACGGGCCATGAGGCTTCATCCCATCCCAGGGCAGCATCTGCAGCAACCACCCAGCCCTTCTGACACGGAGCTCCACTTGGAGCAGCCCTTGTACACCCACACTCACCGTGCTGCCCTCTGGACTCCCAGATGTGGATGTGCTCAGCAACTGCAGAGGACTCCCCATGGCCTCACTGCCTGTGGGGCACATTGGGGCTGGAGCCAAGGGAAGGGAGGATATGGGTGCCCCAGCAGTGGGGATATCAGCTCCCACTGACTCCAGGGTCCCACTGCCAGGTGGGACTGGCTTGTCTGTGCTGGTGGGGTCGGGGTAGACAAAGCGTGGGCCACCCAGGACAAGACTCTGTGGCCGTGGCAGCAGTGGGGGGTAGAGCTGCCCACCTGAGCTGGCAATGGAGGAGACAGTGTGGGCCACAGTCATCACTGCCAGGGAGAAGACATTGGCCAGGGACAAGAGGGGGGCAGTGGGGGACAAGGGTGTGCTGGTCACAGGGGGGCTCAGGGGGCTGCTGGGCTCACAGGGGATAGGGGATGTGGGGAGAGGCTGTGGGGACAGAAGGGCTTGGGGCAGGGCCAGGGGGACAGGCCCCCCTGGGGACCTCGGGGGAGTCAGGGTTGGTGTCAGTGTTGGTGTCAGTGCTGGTGATGACGTGAGCCAGGAGGGAGCCATCGAGATGAGGGGCCAGGTCTGTGCTGAGCCTGCAGAGAGAGAAGCATCAGGAGCAGCCCCCCAGGGCCCTCTCTGCCCAGGCACCCCAGAGCCTCAAGCCAGTGAGGGGCTGGCAGCCCCAGTGCAATGGACGTGCCTGCCCTGCCAGCGCTGGTACCTGGGGGGGACCCCAGTGGTGCTGGGGCTGCCAGGGGCTCCACGGGACTGGACAGGTTGGTCTCTGGGGTGGAGCAGCTCAGCAGCGGCAGGACAGAGGACTGGACAGAGAGGCTGGGACTGGTGCAGCTCAGGTCTATGGCATAGGGGAGACAGCCAGGTTCAGCTGGGGCAGGACATGTCCTTTGAGACCCTCTGGGCTTGGCTGAGGCCATAACCTGCCCTGCATGGGGCTCAGAGGAGACAGGAAGGGCCTGCACAGGGGCACAGACGTACCACTGAGTGAGGATGAGGAGGAGATGGAGTGTGAGAGCCCCTGCAGCTGCAGATCCACCTACGAGAAGGATGAGCTGAGCCCAGCACTGTGGCAGAGGCCCCAGCCAGGCTGTGCCAAGCCCCCGCTGGGCCCCACCCTGGCCCCACCACCTGTGGGGACAGGAGCTGGAGACTCTTCTGGGCTGGGGAGCACCTTGGTTAGTCACAGGAGCGGGCAAGTGACCACAGAAGTACTGTGCACCCCAGCCCCCTCCCCCTGGACTCCCTGGGGCCAGGAAGCACCCCAAGCCATGCTCAGCAGCAGAAGCTTCCCCAGCACTGGCAGGGCCAGGCTGGCACTCACGGGGCTGCCCACAGCACACTCAGCCTCGGGGCCCTTGGGCAGCTCGGTGCTGCTGCGCCCATCCTTGCGGAGCAGGGTCTCCACGCGGTGGATGATGTCCCGGATACGGCTGATGAAGCTGTCCCGCTCTGACTTGAGGATGAACTCATTGTGGACCTGAGGGTAGAGGGGCCAGTCAGCACCCAGCCCAGCCAGGCAGACCCCACACATCTGCCCTCACCCTGCTCTCACCATGGCGGCTGCGATTTCCTCCGGGTTGTCCCCATCCAGGTCGAACTTGAAGGTCACCATCTTGTTGTTGTAGGTCTGTAGCTGGCACTCCACCACTCGGTCGCTCTTGTCGGAGATCTGTGGGTGGCAGGGCTGGCTCAGCCCAGCAGAACCCACCTGGCACCTGCCTGGCACCTGCCTGGCACCTGTGGCACTCACGTTGGTGATGCGCAACCTGGACCGGGCTCGGCGCCGCAGCAGCTTCCCCGAGGCTCGCTTGGGAGGCAGCTTGGTGCTCTGCTCGCTGGCCGAGAGCCCCTCACAGCCGTCACTCATGCCTGATGCCACATCTGAGGTGTAGCTGCAGGAAGCCCCCGCTCTGGAGCATCAGCACAGCCATTCCCAAGTACCACACTCCCTGTCCAGCCCCTGCCCGAGCCCCCAGCCTCACCTGTCCACTGAGGAGGAGAAGCCACTGGCGGGGGGCAGGCGCTCAGTGGGCAGCTGCACCGCGATGCTCTGCAGGGAGAGGACGTGTGAGGGCTGAGCCGGTGCCACAGCTGCCCTCACCCCCCACCCCTGGGGCCCTGCTCACCGTGGGGAAGCAGCGCGCAGGCCGGGTGGGCGGTGGGCTGGTGGGGTCCACTGCCACAAAGCTGCGAGGGACCAGGTCTGGGGAGTCCAGGAAGCCGGAGGAGCTCAGGTACCCATCTGTCTCACAGTCGGCTGTGGAGGAGTGCTGGCATGAACCGAAGCAAGTCCCTTCCCTGGCTGGGCACCTGGGAAAGGTCTGGGAAAGGGGCTGGGAGAAGCTGATGGAGCCCCCCCACCTGCCTCCCACCCCAGGTCCCCTGCTGCCCACCCAGCTGTTGCCCCCTTGGTGCCTACGCACAGGTGGCTGAGGAGTAGCTGGTGTGCCGGTAGGTAAAGTGCTGGTGCTGGTCAGCTTCGGGCTCCTCAGGCTCCAGGGGGAAGGTGCTGCTGAAGGCAGAGTCCCCAGAGCCAGGGGTGGCCAGGGCAGGCGTGGGGGCACCAGGTGGCAGCGGGGACTTGAGCTCATCCAGCAGCCGCAGGACACCTGGTGGCTGCTCTGGCTCTGCCGGTGACCGCGCGTCCTGGACCCGCCTCAGCTTCTCCCGCTTGCGCTTGATGGCGACCACACGGTCCCGCACAGCCTTGGCCACCAGCTTGTAGTCAGCCTCACAGACAAAGCCCAGGACCACCTGCACAGGAGGAGGTGTCACTTTGGGGTGTAGGGATCCCCCAGCGCCCAGGGCTTGCTCATCTCTGTACCCACCATCTCCTGAGCCACCTCCTCTGCCACATCCTTGTAGAGCTCAAAGAGGAACTCGATGGCGTTGTTGTCCTTGTATTTGCCATGCAGCTTCTTTGTGTCATCCATGCGCAGCCAGAGCTTGAGCCCAGACTTGACGCCGTCATCCTCCTCAGCCAGCTCCACATGCACCCCTGTGTCCTCCTGGAAGAAGGAATGCTCCAGCAGGTCCTGGATGGTGTACCTGCAGAGGGCACAGCTCAGCGTGGGCCCGGGGCCAGGGGGGATCCTGCCACCCAGGCCCCGCTCTGCCCTCACCTCTCATTCTTGTCCATGCGGATGCAGCCCTCAATAATCTCCTTCAGCTCCGGCACCTTCACCTTGTAGAAGCTGCTGGGCTTCAGGCCCTGGGGGTAACGAGAGTAAACACCTCCTGTGCCAACCCGCCACAGCATGGGGCTCCCAGGGCCCGGGGAAGGACCAGCCCGGGGCCCCACCAGCTCTGCAGTGGCTTCTGTGGCCAGGCCACGCGTGCCTGCACGGGCCAGGACGCCCCAGGGCTCTGAGTTTCCACCCCAATAGGCAGGGGCTGGCAGGAGCCGGCCGTGACCGGTCAGGGCAGCTGCAGTGCCCCAGGCTGGGTGGCCGAGCAGCCCTGCTCCCCTGCTCCTGTTCCACCCCATTAATGCGCTGGCAGCGGCTGGTGCAGAGCCAGGGATGTGGGGTCTGGCCAAGCCATGGCCCCACCACCACCCACAGCTCCACGGCCTGACAGAGCAACCCCTCAGCGCCCAGGCTAGCTTTAGGCACTCATACAAGCTGCACAGTGACACATTTTGACAGCAGCAAGGCCTGACAGCTCCAGCTGATCATCCCCCCAGCCCCTTGTCCTGCCTCTTGTGGGATCAGCCAGCAGCACCAGCCGCAGCTGGGACCGGGCCTCACCGAGGTGACCTTGCGGTAGATCTGGGCGGCGTTCTGGCACTCAGAGTAGGGGTACTCCGAGGTGGCCATCTCCAGCATGCACATCCCAAAGGCGTAGACATCCACTGCCTCATCGTACTTCTCCTCATACATCTCCGGCGCCATGAACTCGGGGGTACCTGCAGGCAGCAGTGGAGCTCAGCACCCCTGGGATGCCCAGCCCCCTGCAGCCCCCCCACAGCTCCCATGAGCCTGGCCCCACCTATGACACTCTTGGCAAAGGAGGCTCGCTTGAGTGTGGCCAGGCCCAGGTCCCCAATCTTGACTGAGCCCGTGGGGCCCGTGATGAAGATGTTGTCACACTTAAGGTCGCGGTGGATGATGGGGGGCGAGCGAGTGTGCAGGAAATGCAGACCCTTGAGGATCTGCCGGCTCCAGCGCTGCAGCACCTTCAGCTTCATCTCTTTAAAGCGCTTCAAATACCTGCCAGGGACCAACAGGGCTCAGACCTGTGGGGCTTGGACTCGTGCCCCAGCCTCAGCTGCAGCCCACCCTCCTCCCATTGCCATGCCAAGCCCCTCCAGACTCAGATGCCCACACAGGGCAAGCAACAAAGAGCGTCTCAGCAGGCACCCTGTTCCCTCCCCTGCACGCCCCAATCACGTTTTCAGGGTGCCAGACGTCATGAGTTCTGTGACCAGCACGATGCAGATTTGGCCTTTGATAGTTGACTTCCAGGAGTCGTAGAAGCGGACGATGTTGGGATGCTGCAGCCCCTTCAGCATCTCCACCTCCTCACTGAACCGCTGCCGCTCCGTCTTCGACAGCTTCCGTGTCTGTGGGAGCCAGTGAGGGTGTGAGGGGAGCCCAACACGGGGTCCTGCCGAGCACGGGGGGGTGCCCTGGCTGCAAAAGACCCTCACGTCCCCACCCCCACTCCCTACATACAAGGCAGAGGAGGCTTCTGTGGCGCCAGCACAGAGCTAGAGTCAGACCTGCTGCCCCCAGCACAGTGGCACACACATGGCTGGGGCCACCAGCCTGGACAGAGGTCCCCCACCAGCCCACCACTCTGGGTGGGTGCATGACAGACAGGACACTGAGGAACCCACACAGTTCCCCACTGCCCTGTGCTGGAGCCACCTGTCCCCACTCCCCTCACTCAGCCCCCAGCTGGAGCCCACCACCCTGCCTAAGGACAGGGAACCCCAGCCTGCAGCTGGAGGGGACATGCAGGGGGCCCTGCAGAAGCTGCTGCCGTCCTGCCCTGTGCAGACCCGATGGCCACGGCTCTTCTGTCCCCACTGGGGCACCACCAGCACTGGTCTGTGTGGCTGCGTGCTGGGCCAGCCTCAATGAGGCCTTTGTTGGGGAAAGCAGGAGGGGGAGGCTCCAGCCCAGGTTTTTCCATGTTCCTTCTGCTCGAGTTAATTAAAGTGGAAACACAAGCCGAGGGTGCTGACTGCAGCTGCAGCAGGGGCCAGCAGAGGGGACAGCCCCCTCATCCTGAAGGGACACAGCCCCAGGGTGCAGGAAGAGGGGAGCTGGCCAGCCAGAGCTACAGGAGCCAGGTCCAGCCCCGAGTGCGGCAGCTGCAAGTGCTCAGCCCTGGGCAGGAGCAGGAGCAGTGATGACTCCACCACAGCCTGGGGTGCCGAGGAGCTCAGCTGCTGCAAAGCCTGGGGACCTCCAAGCTGGGACCCCTGCCCAGCCCACATTCAGAGGCCAAGGAAACTGGAGCTGCCAGAGAGCTCCCACCGCCAGTGCTGCCAGAGCTGTGCTCGGCCTCTTGGCCAGTGGCCACCATCCATCAACCCCGTCAGCTTTCGTAATATTTTCATTGCATCACAGGCGGCCCCATGGCTTGGCTGGAGCTGCTCCATAATCCCCCTGCATTTAATACATGCCCAGGGACAGGCTCAGCCCAGAAGAGAACCTGAGCCTGCTGCAGCAGCATGAATGGGACCTTTCATATGCAAGGAGGAAAACAGCACCCGAACCCCTGCATGGGCAGCAGCACACACCGGCTGCTCTGCCCAGTGCCACAGCCACCATCACCCCTCTGGCCCCCTCCTCCTCACTGAGAGGTGTCCAGAGGCTTCACTGCACCTCCCAAACCTGCAAGGGCATGAGGAAGCTGACACAGGCTGTGAGCTGGGGCAGGTGGGGAGTCATGGGTGGCCACAGCTCTCCCAGCTCAGCAAGAGTGGACCCCAACTGGAGCAGTTGTGCCAGCACAGCCCTCACTGTGCCATGCCCAACTCCAGGCACAACCCCAGCATTAAGCACCTCTCCCAAAGTGCCTGGAGTAAGGTCTGGTGGAGCCAAGCATGTCCCCCAAGCCTGTGCCAGGGCTGCTGGGCTCGCTTGGCACCGTTCCTTCCACAGGACCAAGGTGGCAGCAGCTCCCACTCCTGTGCCTGCTGATACTCTCCCCATGGAGTGTGGGCATCAGAGGCCAGCCTGGCCCTAGCCTGGCTGGAGGAGCACCAGGAAGGGCAGGGCAGCCAGGGCTGCCAGCACAGGCATGGCACACAGCGTGGGCACACCTTGTCCTCTCCTAACAGCACCCACACAGGGTGGAGGAGGACACTGGGGATGGTGGCATGGGGACCGTGAGGAGCTGGGTGGCAGTGGTCCAGCCCATCCTGAGAGCCAGGAGCTGGCTGCCAAGGAGCCCAGCACAGCCAACACCAGGAGCTGAGGCCAGCGCAGGAGGAGGGAGGGAGGGTGGGGCCGAGTGGCCGAGGAGAGCTGTTGCCTCTGCCGCAGGAGGCTGTCCCCAGCTCGGCAGCGCTGCTGCTCAGTGCACTCTGCATCACTGACAGGGCTCTCCCATTCCCGCAGCCCTCAGCTGTCCTGCTCCTGCAGCCCTCAAGGGCCCTGCCTCTGCACTGGCCCTTGCACTCTGGAGGGGCATTCAAAGCAACACCACGGTGGGGCACAGAGCCAGTGCTGGAACGTGCCCGGCACTCTCCCTCCCAGCCGTGTCCACAGCCCCAGGGAGGTGCCGAGCCCCCGCAGAGGAGCCAGCTCGATGTCAGCAGTGGGTGCCAGCGCCCCACCGCACTCCCTGTAGATCTGCCCCACCGAGCAGGAGCTTGTTCGTGCTCACAGCCATGTGAGCACACACACAAGGTGCCCTGCAGCCCTGGGGTTAGGTTACCTGCCCAACCAGGGCGCTGGAGCCAGGGCAGGCACAGCAGCGCCTGCTGCCCACAATGCTCTTGCCCACTGGGGAACCCCAAGGGGTTCCACAGGAAAATCATACAGTCTGGTATTTACAGCCCGACCCCGCTCTGGGCCTCTGGTTTCCTCCCTGCTTCCTCCTTCCCCACCACCCGCAGCACCTACGACAGAAATAGTGCCAGGCTAAAGCTGGAAAGCACAAACAGTGGGGCTGTGGACATGGGTGGGAGGCACAGACAGACGCTGCGTTCAGCAGAGGGGATGGGGATGGGCAGGTCCCCAGAGGGGTCTCACAGGAAGACAGGAGACAGGAAAACCAGCTTTCAGTTCACCAGGCTCTGAGGAGGGAAGGACAGGACAAGGACAGGAGGGAGAGCTGGGGTTTGGGATTGGGATCCATCACAGCAGCTGAACCAGGTTCTCTGGTGCAGAACAGGTCAGGCCTGAGGTTAAGTATTCATTTGGAATTGAAAGGCAATAGAAGGAGAACTGCGAAGTGCACAGGACAAAGCTATTTTTAAAATGGCAGAACCACAACCATTTTTATTCGTGGTTCCAAATCCCGTATTTGTGTCACAGTGTCCAATTCTTTGCACGATTGCTGAAACAAACAAACTTCTAAATGTCTGCGTGTGTGCTCTTAGCCCCTTGAGGATGTGGATTTGGGTACAAGAGACACTGGACAAGGAGCAGACAGTGGAACAGAGCCAAACACTGGGTGGGGAGGGGAGGGGAGGGGAGAGGAGCAGAGGGGGCTGGGGCAGAGGAATTGCAGGAGCAGACACCAGGGTGGGCACGGGGTGGGAACAGGGCTGGGGCTGCCCACAGGGACCTGGCTGTGCTCCCGTGGGAGAGTGTGGGCCGAGAGGGGTCAGGTCTGCCATGTCTTCCAACACCATGGGATGCTCACAGGAGGGTCCCTGGCAGGAGCTCAGCTTGGACCCCATCCTCTCCACATCCACCCCCAGGGGACAAGTGAGTGGCTTCTGCCACTCCTGCCTGGCTGGCTCACAGGACCAGCAACAGGGCCAGCGTGTGCCTGCTGGAACTGGGGCACAGAGGCATTTTGCTTCCCAACTCCCTTTTCCCCTCCACCTGAGATGGTGCAGCCTGAGCCCCCCAGGAGCCCCTCACGAGACACCAGCACTGCCTGCACACAGCCACAGGGAAGAGCAGGGGGCAGGGAACAAGATACCTGCCAGGCCCCAGGGCAGGGGAGCTGGGGCACAGCTGGGACATGAGGCTGAGGCCCACAGGGCAGGACACAAAGCCAGCCAAGTGGGAAGCACTGGGCACAGCTGACTCATCCAGAGAAGGAAGGTCCTAGGCTCGCCAAGGAGAGTCAGTGGTTGCCACCACCTGAGGGACACAAGACTCAACAGAGCTCAGGGGCATTTGGACGCAGCTGTGAGGCTCCGTGTGGGCAGGAGAACTGAGCTGCCTCTGAACTGAACTCCCAGCAACTGAAGCAATTGTGCAACCAGTGCGGGTGGGGGACTAATCTTCACCTTCCTCACTAAGGGGCCACAGTCAGCCCCTCTAGAAACCACCCACCACTCTCTCAGGATCTCTTCTTTCTCTGCTGGGGTCCAGCCACCCCAAGGACCCAGCCCAGGCAGCTAACTGCAACTGCAGTGAGCTTTTAGGAACAAGACAACAAACTCGCAAGACACGTTTTTCTGTGTCAACAAGGACTTAGACCTTCCCACCACAGCAGCCATCCCCACGCCAGGAGCCTGTGGGAGACTTTGGACTTTACCAAAGCCCCTCCCCAGGGGCTCCAAGGAGAAAAAGTAGCCCCACAGCACGGATCTCCCTGGGCACCTCCATGGACAAGATCAGGCTCATCAAAAGCACTTGAGTGGGCAAAGGCATTGCAGAGTCAACACCATCACCACTGCTCTCAGCATCCTGCTTTCAGGCTGCAGGATAACCAAGGAGATGGAGGAGTGTGGCAGCAGAGAGGAGATGGGGACACTCCTCAGAGACCTGGAACCACAGGTCCAGCTGCTTCCAGCAAAGAGCGCCTGGCAACATCACGGAAACCACACACAGGTGACCACGTACACCACTTCAGCCAAGGTCAAGCAGACAGAGAGCACCAAGGTCGTCTCGTTCCCTGCTCCCAGCTGACAGCCAGCCCCAGCTCGCTGCAGGCACGTGCCCCAGAGCACACCCAGGGCTGTCGGAGCAAACCTTGGAGGCAGCTCCAGCCCAAGCACAGGCGTGCATGCAGAGAGGGCACTGCTGCCCTCGCTGTCCTCCTGGAGGGAAAGCTGCGAGCTGGTGAGCATCACAAAGCCAATGGGATGCTCAGCCCCAGATCCACCTGTGAAGTGCCAGAGCAGGGACTGGCATCAAGAACGTGGGCACTCTGGCAAGCTCCGTAGTGCAGGCAGCAAGAAAGCAAATGGAAAACAGCACGTGATGAGCAGGAGGGCCAGGAGCAGAGGCACTAAGCAGGACTCGGGGTCTGTGCCAGGAGACCCACGAGGCACCGAGGCACTGGCAGTGATGGGCACAGTGCAGGGCACTGAGGGGAACCCGCACCCAACTGCAGGTCCCTGCCCTGCCCTGCTGCTGTGGCCCGACTGCAGCGAGGCACCACAGTGGGTGGCAGAAGCAGAGGCTCGAAGGTGCCTGCCCTCGCCGGCACAGGCTCCAGCCCGGGGAGGTGCCCCGAGGGCCCCGCACAGCACCTGGACTGGCAGCACTGGGCAGCAGGCTCGCTCAGAGCCGGGGAGGGCTGCACACGCCAGGGAAACTGGATGGAAGAGGGACCAAGAGCCTCTCTCGAGCCCCGTGCCCCGGGACAGGGGTCTGTGGGTGCGGGCAGGTAGGGGCGGAGGCGCTGGCAGGGGCCGTACCTGCAGCTCGCACCAGGCCACCTCCACGGTGGTCTCCGTGTCCAGCCCCTTGTAGACGGTCTTGAAGGAGCCGCGGCCGATCTCGATGTCGAACTTGAGGAACCGGCCGTCGGGAGAGGTGGCGACCGCCCGCGTCTCCACCTCCTCGCTCTCCGTCTCCTCGGGTTCCCGGAGCCCGACAGGGGCCGGCGGCGGCGGCGAGCCCTCGCGCACCCCGTCCGGTGCCGGGTACCCCAGCAGCTCCAGCTCGGCCGAGCTCCGCCGGTTGAAGCGGGAGGAAGCGCGTCGGGAATCGCGCCCCGAGGGCCGGCGGTTGCGGCTACGGTGCGGGGCCCGTCCGGTGAGCCCCGGACCCGGCTCCGGCTGCGGCGGGGAGCCGCTGCCCGCCCGCTCCGCCTCGGGCTGGGACATGGCTCCGGCAGCGGCGGGCTCGGCCGCCAGCATCAGCTCAGCCCGGTCGGAGCGGCCGCTCCCGTGCAGTTTCGCACCCGTTTGCCTCCGCCACCCCGCAACCAGGAGCGACCGCCGAGACCCGGCCCGGGCACCGGCCCCGGTACCGCCCGGCGGCACCGCCCCCGCCCCGCCNNNCCGCGCTGCGCCACCGGCCCCGCTCCGGGCAGGGGCCCCGCACCGACACCGCACCGGGCACCGGCACCGGCACCGGCACGGCGCCCAGGGCTGCAGCTGCGGACACGGGCTGCGAGTAGCGGGCGAGCGCCCCGGCACCGCGTCCGACCAGCCCGGGATGCCGGGGATGTCCCCTCCCAGCCGGGGGTCACCGCCTGGCGCCCGCGCCGATCCGCGCTGCCGCGGCTGCTCCAGGGGCTCCTTGCTCTCCCCTCCCCGCAGGACAGTCCCTTCCCTGCCGCCGCTCGCGTGGGGCTCCGGGGCCGCTGTAACCAACACAGCCGAAGCCGGGACGTAGGAACGTCTCTGGTTTAAACATTTCCTCGGAGTTTCTGACTCTGGCTCCGGAGCAGCGTGTCCTGTACCAGCCGAGTCCCACTGCCGGGACGCGAGTTCTCACTCACGCTGCCCCAGACAATCCCGCTCGGGTTCACTACGGTCCGAAATCCTGAAATTAGGGTCACGCAAATAGGAAGAGTCGAGGGTGTGTGTCAGCCCCACGGGAGCCAACAGCCAGACAAGAGCGTGTTGTCTCTCCAGGCTGAAGGAGAAGGTTGTTCTGCCGGTGAGGCTGTTTACACAAAACACAAAGCTATTGAGGCCACCGCTAATTTCTTTTCCCTAAGGTCAGATTGTTTCTACTCAACGATACCGGAAACATTAAGGAGTGGATCAACAAGGGAACACAGTCATGGTCTTCTAAATGCCAACCTGGCACCCGCAGGGTGACGCCAGGTGACTGGGGCTGCTGACCTGCAGTTTGCCTGTGGCCACCTCCTGCACAGCTGCTCCCCACATATCCCCACTGGCAAGAGGGAGGGAGAAGCATTTAATGAAATGTTCCAACAGAAGCCCTGGATGACCTGTGTCACACTGCTGATCTCTGCCCTGCTACCCCACCTGACCCAGCTTTTCCAGCCCAAAGCTTCCTCTCCAGCACCAGAGGAGCCAGGTACCCTTTCCCAACAAGGAGTTTGACTGATGCCTTCCTGCCAAGAGCTGGTCAGTGAGCAGGGAGCAGCAACCACATCCCCACTCAGCCTTAGCTCCTAGGAGCACGTGAGGGACACAGTCCCAGGTGAACAACCAGCACTGGCAGAACACCGTGTCCAGTGCCAGCAGGGCTCTGCCTGCTGCTGAGGCACTGGGTGCCCATGGCCACCAGAGCCAAAAGGCCAAGACTGACCAGCCACAGGTGCAGTGCCTGCACTAGCCCTGCCATGGGTGACTCTCAGGTTTTAAGATGCAACATGGTTCGACTCAGCTCTGTTAAACAACACTTTGTTCAGGTGAGCCTTGCCCAGAACCTGCTCGCTTCTCAGCATTGGCAGAAAGGGGGGCATGCTGCCTGAGACCCTGTAGGCTGACTGTGGCTGCCCCCACACGAGGGTTCCTGCCAGGGCCCATGCACTGCCCAGGCCCAGGAGCACAGCCCAGGGTAGCAGGGAGCCCCAGCTCTCCAACAAGAGACACAGAGCCAGGTAGAGATCTCAGCTTGGTTCCCTGGCAGGCTCATGTCTCCTTATCAAGGGTTTTAATCATGAAACAAGATGCCTTGGAAGGTCCCAGAGGAGCAGGGGAGTATCCCAGTCCAGTGAGGCCCCTGCAGACAGGAGAGGAAATTAGGGGTGAAGTTTGCTCCAGCTGCTGCCCTCCCTTGTGAGTGGTCTGAGAAATTCCCTGACTGATCCCCACAAATGCCACTCCACACCAGAACTTGGGAGGGGAGAGGCGGCTTGGGCAGGGGAACAGGTCCTCTCCTGACCTGGCCAGGAATACCAATCTGCAGCCAGCTTGGCCTGAAACCAGAAGGCTCCTGTTCCACAATCAGGCGCTCGCTGCAGCTCCCCAGCATTATCAGGGTGACATTTCTGGGCTGCAGGTGCCAGTGCCAGCCTTCACTTTGAGGAGCCGCCACAACCAGGGAACATAACCTATTTCTCGCCTGCATTTGGCTGCCAGAAACAGTACAGGGGACTGTGTAATCACTCTCCTCAGAATTAGATCATGAATCAAAGCCCTGCTCAGCTCCAGGCTCCAGCAAGCCCTGCCAGGAATTGTCCATTCTGATCCTGGAGCTTGGGGCAGGATCACAGAGGGGCCAGGCTGGGTCTGGACAAAGGAGAAGCACAGCTGGGGCTGCACAGCACAGGGTACCTGTCCCGGGGGGGTCCAGGGCTCCAGGGACCTCCAGGACTTGTTCCACAGTTGGCTTCACCACCCCATACCCATGGGAGCTCCTGTGTCTCTCACCCTAACTCATGTGAGTTCAGAGAGGCAGAGATGGCACACAAACCTCAGCTGGGGCTGTAACCCTAGGCAGATCACTGCAGAGGATTTCCTCAGCCCACGGCTACAGAATGGGACCTGCCTGCATGTTTATCCCAACATGAAGTTATCAGACTGAAACAGTTCTTGCTCCTAAGCAGCTGCATTAAGTAAAACATCTCTTGGAATCTTTCCCCCCTGAGCAGTGGGATCTGAGTGTGCCCAGCCTGATAGTGCCTTATCTGGGCACCAGCCCCTCCGAGCTCTGCCTCGCCCTGGCCAGCAAGCCCTAATCACTGCAGCCAGACATGGCAAGGGCCTCTGAGGGGCCACAGGCTGGAGGAAAGGTTGTGCCAGCCCCCCCACCGAAACCACCCCGAGCCACCTCCTCCAGCAAGCCCCTCCCCAGGGCTGTGTGGCTGGGCAGGGCTGTCACCTCCAGAGGGACATCTGCTCCCTCCAGGGCAGCAGCACCAGCCAGCAGCAGCTTTGCCACTCCCAGCACCCAGGCCACGGCCTCAGCAGTGACACCTCGCTGCAGCAGCACTGCCCAGCCTGGGGACGCTGGTCCCACAGGGTCCTCACAGGCACGGCTGGATGTGGCCTCTGGTAACCAGCCCAGAGGGTGTGGAGAAGGAATTTTACACCATGTCCATCCTGCAGACGGGACATACTCTTCTTCCTCCACCTCCCCGCCTCACTGAGTAAGCAACTAAATAGGAAACTGAAAAAGAGAAGGGAATTGCTGCCAGGAGTGCCTTGGAATGAAAAGCTGATTTTACGCTTATCTAATGTCACATCAGCCATTTCCTAAGAAGGGAGCAAATTTAATTAAGAACACAGACTCCCTCAAGGACAGCCAGGTTACATATGGCACTCCCAGCTTGGAACACAGTGCTGGGAGGTCGGCATCATGCACATAGGCAGCAAGAACAGCACTCCAGGCCCAGCTGCCTAAAGTTAATTGTTTGGGATCTAATGCAGACCTTCAGGCACAGCACCCCAGCTCTGTGCAGGGGTACAAGAGCTGCAGGGCAGACACAGCAACCAGGGAGGGAAGGGGCAATGTGGGTGGCATAGAGAGAAAAGCAGAGGCAGATCTTGGACGTGGAAATAAACCCAGGGCAGACACTGGTAGCACATGAATCCTACAGACACTTTGGTGGCTGCAGACATAGAGGGAGGATCCCTGATCAACCAGTGAGTTCAGGGCTGGACAGAGCCTGTGCCAGTTGTGGGGTCAGATGCACTGCAGGGCTCATGGCACAGCCGTTGCTGCTGGGCTTGCTCAGCACCATCAGTGCATGGAAACACCATGACAGAGCTCACAGGGATGATGGTCTTCAGAAAGGAGACCTCAGCCCACTGTGCCAGTGACTCCTCACAAACACTGCTGATGCCTTTGTTCAGCACAGAAGTGCTGGCACTCAGGAATTCCTCCACAGTACTGCTGAACCTGGCATGGAGAGGAAGCCTGGGCTCCAGCCACAGTTCCAGAGCAATGTGCCCACACCAGGGCAGCACATCCCACCGAGTTCAGGTCAACGGGCTCCTGCTACAAAACAAATTTTTGAATTTCACAGCCCCTAGACTCCAGCAGCTCACCTACACTGAGAATTCCTCAACGCTGACATCAGCTGTCAGCAGCAGCTGAGGCAGTGCCAGGTTGTCCCCAAGGGCAGGAAATGCCAGACACACTGCTCAGCATCAGACAGGGGCAGACAGTGGGCAGCCTGTGGGGTGCAAATGCCATCTGCTCTGCTGGACCCCAAGAATGACCCCCACATTGGTCTGACCAGAGGTCACTCCAGTGCTGCCCCCAACCTCTGCCAATGACATGCAGGACTCCAATCAGGGAAAGGTGATCCTGGCCCAGCACAGGCATCTGCTTCCCCAGGACTGGCAGGGTCAGTGACTGTACCTGAGCCACGATTTTTGACAAACTGGGGACTTGTTATCAGCTCTGAGAGCCTAAAGCTGAGTTGTCCCTCTCCCAGCCACTGTGGTACAGAGCTTACCCCATCACCTGTGCACAAACCCAGGGGCTTCCAGCAGGCTGCACAGGCAAAATTAAAGTAAACATTGTCCTGAGAAGGGCAGGGAGGAGCCTCATAGGCCACAACTCTGCCAAGTGGAGAACACACCTGTGCTGCTGCTTCCCACCCTGGAACCACTGCACTTCACTACGGCAGCGAGGAAATATGACTGACAGGCAAAAATCTGGTACACTGTTCTGTTTCTGATGGAAAAATAAAGATAGATGGAAACAGCCAGGCTGCTCTATAAATACACCTCATTTTAATCACCTGAAATTAGTTCCCTGGCTTACCCCAGCCTGCTTGGCAGCAAGTGCATTTCCTTCTGCCACTGAGGGCTTCCACAGCGTAGCAATAATGGCCAGTCCCCTGCTCCTGCCTCACCCTCTGGCACTGCAGCAGGACTGCAGGACTCAGGCACGTGGCTGGCAGGGATACAGGAGGGCCCTTTGAGGCTAAGCTTGACCAGCCAGCTGGGACTGCCTCGAGGCCATCACAGGAACGGGGACCAGCAGCAGACCAGTTTCACTTCTGGGTGGTCCCTCTCAGCACTGCCTAGAGCAGCTTTAGCCTCTCAAACACATCAACAGGGAGAACAGACAGAGGATCTCAGGATATTCCTAAGTCTTTGGAAGGGTTTGCAGACTCATCTTGCCCCAAGAAATCCCGAGATGCAGCTACTTGCTGTCACAGTTTGAAGCCAGGCCCAGAGAGCAACTCTTGCCAGCGAGAGCCGAGACTGCAGCAGGGAAGGGGAGGAGGCTCCTGTCAGAAGAACTTGACACCTCGGCCATCATCCAGCGTGATAATTTCAGCCTTGTGCTCCTGCTGCAAGGCTTGCAGGGCACGGAGCAGCGTAGCCTCATCCAAGCCATGAAACTCTAGGGAAGGACAAAGATCCTCATCAACAGGAAGATAAAATAACATCAGGAAATAAACAGGCTTGTGAGGTCCAGGGACTGGGGGCAGCGATGCTGAGGGCTCTGAAGAGCACTGTAACACTGCAGCAAATCCAGAGTCATGGTTACACTGACAGGCTCATCTCTACATCTCTGCTTCAGGAACAGGGCCTAAAGGTCATCAGACAGCAGGGATGAGTCAGAGCAGGCTGTAATGCAGTGCAGGAGCTTGGCTTGAAAACAAAACACCCCTCACCACACCAGATAAAATGTTGGGCACTGGGGAAGTGAAAATGCAATTACAGCAGGGGACATTCCTGAAAAGTGATAAAAGCCTTTGGAGCAGCATGTGCCAATGGTGGGAAAGGGTGAGTTTGCATATGAGATTTCCAAGTATTTAATCTGCAAAACCATAATCTGACAATCAACTGTTTACATGTTCCAATCCAGTGTGCTCTGAAAACCTGCTCCAGAAGACAAGCCCCAACTTTACCTTCATTCTCTGTATCATCTCCGCTGGCCAGTTCATACAGTGTGAACACAGAGTTGGTCAGGCCATTCCTTGACACCTGGAAACACGAAGGCAGTATAGCAAATTTCATCTGTGTGGCTGAACATCCCTGTCTCTCATACATCCTTGGAGCATATAAACACGGAGTGTGCACAGCACTTGATACGCAGAAGCACCCTGGACACACGCTGGGGCAGAGGGGTCAGGAGGTGCAGCCTGAGGGAGTGAAGACAGCTCCTCTCCTGCTGCTCTGCTCTTCCTGCCTGCGTGTTTCACAGTGAGGACTTGGGCCATACAGAGCCCAGGCAGGGGCACTGCCCTGTCCTTACCATGGCACTGAGGGTGGACAACACCCACCACTCACACTGCGGCTCACAGCAAGTGACAAGCTGCTAATAAATCCTCACCTCCCTGCAACAGAGAGAAATGCAAGGAGAAAGGTAAAAGCAGGGAGGAAGCAAGCAGCAGTCTTTCCCAAATGGCAGCCAGGACTCCCCACCCTCATGGACACAGCCTGGTCTGGGTGTGCAGCCCCCATGCTCTCACCCATTGATAGATGAGCTTTCCCCATTCTTCCGGTCTCTTCCACATGATCAGAAAGCTGGTTTTGTTCTTATCTAACCACTCCAGGTTCCCTAGGAACAACAGGGCCTAAGTCAGAAGTAGGGATCAAACATGCAGATTTCGGGACAAGTGCCAGACACCACACCCAGGGGCAGCCTTACGGACCAGCCCCTCCCCTACAGTCCGCGCCGACTTCCTAAACACTGCTGTTTCTACACAAAGTGATTTCTCTGTCGCGGCCTCTCTTCCCCGAGCAGCTAAATCTGCCGGCAAAGGCAGGGCTGGGTCCCGAGGAGCCGCGAGCAGGCCCGGACAGAGAAGCCGGTCCGGGCGGGGGTACAGCCCCCACCCACGGGATAGGCAAGCCCCAGCCCGGGGACGGAGCTGCCCAGTGGCTGCTGCCCTCCCTGCCCCGCCGTCAGCGGGCCGGGCCCAGGCCGCGGGACGGGAGCACGGACGGACGAACGGACGAGGCACGCACCGTTCTTGCGGAGTTCCTCCAGCACCACCTGGATGGATTCCAGCGGCAGCTTCCCTGGGCGCGGGTTAAGGAGGCGCTGACGGAGGC
>VZTR01000367.1:0-20279 GCA_013400775.1 Chaetops frenatus | reverse complement strand
CGCGCAGTGTGGCGGGGGGTGCGCGGCCTCCCCCTGTCGCCATGGCCGAGCAGTGAGTGCGGGCGGGGCCGGGGGGTCCCGGGGGGTCCCGGGGGGCAGCGGGTCCCCGTGGTGCCGGCGGAGCCCCGGGGACGGGGATTTGCGGGGCTCCGACCCGTTCTCCGGGCCTGGCGGCGCCGCCGGCTTCGGCTCGCTCCGGTTCCTGTCCCTGGGCGCGGGGAGCACTCGGGCCCGGCCGGAGCGGCAGGCAGCGCGGCTGGAGTGGACCCGCGGCTCTCCGGAGGCGTGTCCCGGGGGAGGGAGGGGACCTCAGCAACCCCCGGACTCGGGGGCTGCCGCGGGGGCTCGGGAGACAGGAGCGGGCGGTTCTGGCCAGCACCGCCCCTCGCTGCTGTCCCGGGCCTGTCCGTGCGCTTTGGCTGTGGGTGTTCCGCACTCGGGAGCACTGCAGAGCGACGCTGTTCTTTTGCTTGGTTTAAGTCTATGATGCATAGAGTGTTTTTCCCATCCACAGTGATTTTCTAATATCACTTGTTTCGGGGTTGACCTGTCCATTATTTAATGTTTATTCTTTCTGTACTGTTATAGGAAAATGGAAATTACCACTCCTCCGACATCCAAGTGTATCATGTACTGGAAGAGGAAAGTCAAGTCCGAGTACATGCGTCTGCGGCAGCTTAAGAGGTTCCAGGCGAACATGGGAGCAAAGGTACAGCCACAGCAAGGACTGGGCTGCAATATCCTCAAAAAGGCTTAATTTAATCTCAGAGTGTCCAAGTGGTGCCGAAGGGTGTCAGCAACGTGAGTTGATAAGCTGTGTTTGAATTGCAAGTTGGATCAATGGGAAGAGATGCCACTTCTCCTCATACTCGTTCTTGAGCCGTGTGGGCAGCAGCTGTCAATACATGAGGCCATTGAACAAGCACTGGTGTAACTCCAGCAACAGAACCCATTTCCAGTTGGTTTTTACTGGATCTCCGTGCTGAACCCTTTCAGTGCCGTGGGAGTTCTAGATGGGTTTTCTTAAATTTTGAGAGCTCCTTTCTCTCCTTTTAGGCTCTCTTTGTGGCCAACTTTGCGAAGGTTCATGAAAAGACTCAAATCCTTAATGAAGACTGGAAGAAGCTCCGAGTGCAGCCAGTGCAGCTGATGAAGCCAGTCAGTGGGCACCCATTCCTGAAACAGGTGTGCAGAGGGAAAGGGGCAGCAACAACAAGTGGGGACTGGAACCAGGACTCTGTGGGGAGCTGTGGGGATATGGGATGAGCTTTTGTCTGTGTTGGCCTAGGTCAGTGTCAGGCCATGCCTCACACTTCTGGAATGCAGAAACGGACAAAAAGTACCCTCAAGGCTTTTTCCTGTGATGGAGTCCACAGAGTAGATGTGGGGCTTCATGTTTGTCCTGAATTCAGTTTTCCTCAGGCTGTGGCAGCCTCCCAGAGTGGTTCCTCACTGACCTTCTCTGTACTTGTATTCCAGTGCACGGTTGAGAGCATTTTCCCAGGATTTTCAAGCCAGACACTGTACATGAGGACCCTGAACACAGTGGCACTGGTGCCCATTATGTACTCCTGGTCCCCTCTTCAGCAGAATTTCATGGTACGTGGGAAGCGTGGGGTCTCAGTGAGGTCAGTGTCTGATTGTTACACAGTTGGGAAGTGGTTCTTCATCCCACTTGTTTCAGGCAACAGCTGCTTGAGAGATGATAGAAAGTGTTGTTTTAGCTGCTTGTTTTGTAGAATCCCATAAGCCAGCCTTGTGTCCACACTACCTCATCCAGGTAGTCTCCTTTACACGTGACTTCTTGACAGAGTCACCATTGCTTCACAGGATTCAATGAGTAAATATGGTTTTTGGGGGGTTTCGTTTGTTTGTGTTTTTTCCTAAGATTTTTATTTCCTTTTATATGAAGAGTTTTATTTCTTAGGTAGGTCCTTTCGTTTGTGACTGGGTTACAATGGGATAACACTGATGTGTCAGTGATGAGACATTTGAACCTTTGCTGTGCACTGTTTTGTTGGCAGGTCTGAGGGACCAGAGCAGCCTTGGGCACAGCCCCATTGGGGTCAGCAAACATTGCTTTTCTGAGTTGTGTCTGATCTCTCTTCAGGTGGAGGATGAAACGGTTTTGTGCAATATCCCTTATATGGGCGACGAGGTGAAGGAAGAAGATGAAACTTTCATTGAAGAACTTATTAATAACTATGATGGGAAAGTTCACGGAGAGGAAGGTAACCTGGGAGCAACCAGCTCTGTCCACTCAAGGCCAGGTTGGATGGGGCTTGGAGCAGCCTGGTCTAGTGGCTGGTGTATGGCAGGTGTGGAATAAGATGAGCTTTAAGATCCCTTCCGACCCAAACCTTCCTATGGTTCTGTGATTCAGTCTCTTGCAAATAACATATCCAAGTAGTTCAGAAGTCAAAAGGTGGCAGCAGCACCAAGCTTTTCTGTGGGAACTCTCAGAGTAGGGAAACAGGATGGTGCCTGCTTTTCTCCTTTGCAAAGGCATGTTCCTGCCTTTGGATACCTCACTCCATTTTAATGGCTGGAGTGCTCTGGAGCCAATCCTCCTGTGTACAGGGATTCACAGGCATCCTCTGGAATGATGAAAATGTGCTGTAGGGGGAGGAGCTCAGCAACCCTGTTCTGCTTGTTGCCTTAGCCAAGAGTTTAATCAATGAAAAGCGCTGCCTGCCCCATCATAAAATTGCCCAGCATGGAGGAAGATAGGGAAAACTGGTGTGGCCCGTGCCCAGATTGCTGAAAACAATACACCACTACTGACTCTGGTGCTAAAATCCCACCTACCCCAACAAAACTGAGAGCAGGGCTGTGGTTGGTAGCAGAGCACATTGGCATGTGGTTTGCCATGGTGAGAAATGAGAAAGATGGTGCCACTCCCACTTCTGTGTGTTTCAGAAATGATCTCAGGGTCAGTCCTCATCAGTGATGCTGTGTTCCTGGAGCTAGTGAATGCTCTGAATCAGTACTCGGACGAGGAAGAGGAAGGACACAACGATTCTGAGGTGAAACAGGAGGATGGAAAAGAGGAGCTGCCAGTGACAAGGAAAAGAAAGCGAATTGCAGTGGAAGGTGGGTTTGGCCCCCAGGGAAGTGGGGATTATGTTGGTCACATTTCTGTCCTGCCCTGCCTGAGTACTGGGCACTGCTCTCCTGCCATTGCTGGCTTGTTAATGTATCGCCAAGACTAGTTCTGTAGCAGAAGGGGAATGGTTTGTTCTCACTGTCTGCTGTGGACAGGAGAAGAAATCAGCATCTTAAAGTGTGGTGAGGAGTAATTTAGATTAGCCACCTGAAAACCCACTTCCTGGTGAGATTAGCAGAGCTGGGTGTTATCTGAGAGGCTGTGGGATGTTTTCAAGTGCTGCTCTAGCAAGCACCTGTTAGGGAGATGTGGGTGGATCTGTTTCTGTGGGAGGCAGGGAGATGGACATTTTCAAATCCCGTCCAGACCTGCTTTCCATGTATTACTGTTCCTCTCCCCTCTTCTGTGCCACCTGGAGCTCTTGTTGCCTAGAGGAAGCTCTGGTTTGTGGGATTTTCATGTGTCCTTGATGACCTTCTGAATGCTGATGGGTAATTTTTTCTTTGTCCTTAATCTGTAGTGATGTGGGTGACACAAACACCAACACTTTTGTGGATGTAGAAAAGCATTGTCTGCAAGTTCTCCCGTGGCAGAAATAAATAGTAATAGCACTTAAGAAAAGTTGTTACTTCCAGCAGTACATTATGCTGCACTGAAAGTGGCTTAGCACTGCAAATGCCTCAGCCTGGTTGCAGGACATAAGGTTTATCTGTTGTGCATGGGATTACATTTCTGTCTTAAAACACAGTCCTGAGCATCTTTGGAATTGCTCTGTGCAGGAAGGAAAGACCCATTCACATCAGCTTGGCTGAAGAATTGTGTCTGCTCTTCTTTGTAGGTAACAAGAAGTGTTCCAAGAAGAGGTTCCCCAACGACATGATATTCACTGCTATTTCTTCCATGTTTCCCGAGTACGGCTTCCCGGAGGATATGAAAGAAAGGTAGAAAATCCCTGCACTGCTTGTCTGTTACCTTTCTTAGCAAGAGTTGAAATCTTTATTTCAGTGACCAGCACTGTGGGCTGGCTGGGCCACAAAGCTCAGTGCCTGCAGGCTGTGTGGGCAGCGTGTGTTTTGAGTGTTACGAGCTGCAGTTTGGTCTTGAGGTACCTAGGCCAGAGCCCAGCAGGCCCAGATGGTGATGTAGGCATGTGAAGCTGTGGCAGATGGGGAAGGCGTGCACATCCCTGGGCGTTTGTGTTTGTCAACAGGTACCGGGAGCTGACGGAGGTGTCAGACCCCAACGTGCTGCCGCCGCAGTGCACTCCCAACATTGACGGGCCGTGCGCCAAGTCGGTGCAGCGGGAGCAGTCCCTGCACTCCTTCCACACCCTCTTCTGCCGCCGCTGCTTCAAATACGACTGCTTTCTGCATCGTAAGTGCCGTCTCAGCCGGACGCTTCCCTAGAACCCTTTCTCCTCAGTTTTCCTCTGCACACCTTGCTTAGCCCGTGCTGGAATTTCTGGAGGGTGGTGCCTCATGAGTTTGCAGTGGGACCTTAGGAGCTGACAGGTGCCCAGAAGCCTTTTGTACAGACGGCTCCGCTCTTTGCTCCCATGGATGGCAGACCGACAGGCATGGCCGTCCCCTCTCTGCGCTCAGCACGCCGCCTCCGAGCTCCCAGCAGTTTGTGCTGTAGTCCTGCCGCCACCAGACTTTGCTCTTGCTTTGCAGAAGCTCGTCAGTGAAAGGCATGAACGTTTCACTGCCAAAGTCTGGACATGCCCCTGTGTTTTGTTGCCTCCCTGGAACTTACAGCTTCGTCTTAGTCATGTTCCTGCAGTTGGTCCTGCCAAAGCCTTTTGGATACTGATTAGCTGCTAGACCTGCTGTTCTCCAGGTCTAAGGGCTTCTTTGGGAAGTCACAGGACTTTTTCCAGTGAATTATTTATTAAAAGATATAATACTAATATCACGTGGTCTTTTTGTTTCAGTGTGAAAGCAGATCCTCTTCCTATGGCCTCTCCTTCCCAAGCTCCCTAGTCCCTGTTGTGGCTTGGAGCAGGGCTACCCCGTGGGTCTGGTTGCCTCAGGCCCCGGTGCCAGGGGAACCCTCAGGCACACGAGCTCCTGCTTCCTGTCCCTTGCAGAGTGGGGGGAGACTTTTGGAGAATGCTAATAGTAAAGATAACTGTTACTTTTTCAGCTTTTCATGCTACTCCTAATGTATACAAACGAAAGAATAGAGAGACCAAGATTGAGCCAGATCCTTGCGGCGCAGACTGTTTCCTCTGGCTGGTATGTTTCTGTGTCACTGCTTTAGAAACCATGAGAGAAGTGCCCTGGCCAGCTCTGCTCTGCAGAGCTCTCTGGATCTTTTTCACAACTTGGATGATTTTTTCAGAATTAGTTCTGGTCCTTTTTGGACTCAGAGGAACATGAATGCAAATGCAGACCTTACCAGATGCATGTTATAGCAGATCTCCTACAAAGACTAATTCCAGAGCTAGCAGATGGGAAATTGTGTGACAGATTATTTCTCTGGACTCAGTGCAGTGTTAGAGAAATTAAGTCCATGTTAAAAGGGAGCAGGGCAAGAAGCCAGGAGGATCCAGAGGAGTGGGCTGGGCGTTCAGGGCCAGGGAGCCTTTGCTGACTGGGCAGATGAAGGGAACAAAGTGGGAACCTACAACACAAGCAGCTGACAGGGTTTGGCACTTGCTGAAGTGACCACATGTGGCCGGCCTCTTTCACCTGCTCTTGGTGGTGGCAGAACAGGGCTTGTCCCAGGGCCTGTGGAAAAGCCTTCCTGCATTCCCTGGTCGCCTGCCACCTGTCTTATCTTCTGCTCTGCTTGCAGGAAGGAGCCAAGGAGTTTGCTGCACTGCACAACCCCCGATCCAAGTGCTCAGGCCGTCGCCGCCGGCGGCACCACGTGGTGGGCGCGTCCTGCTCCAGCGCCCCGGCTGTCACTGAGACCAGGGAGGGCGACAGCGACAGGGACACAGGCAACGAGTGGGCCTCTAGCTCCTCGGGTATGGTGCCAGTCCTGAGACACCCCACTCCTCTCTGTGTGGGCAGTGAGGGCAGGCAGCTCCTCACAGCTGGAGTTCTCCCAGGCTCCCCTCAGCTTCCTGCACAGCTGGAGAATTTGGAGTTAGCAGTCAATGTTCCCAGCAAACCTGAGGGATAGCAGCCCTGCCCTTGCCGCTGTGGGATTCACTGTCCTCTCCCAGGAAGGAGGAATTTTGCCAGGCAAAGCAAGAGCTTTGCAGGGACCTGCAAAGCCCAGAGTGAGCCCTTGGCTCCTGAGCACCATGCTACCAGAAGCAGGAATGTGTGGCCGGGAGTGCAGTGCAGGGTTGCAGGGCACTACAGGGTGACTGCTGCCCCCCAGAACCATGATGGCCAAGTGCCTTCTTCCAGGGTGTGTATGGCTTAACATCTGCCTTTCCTGCCAGAGGCCAACTCCCGCTGCCAAACCCCCACTAAGCAGAAGCTGAGCCCAGCCTCCTCCCAGCTGTTTGCAGTGGAGACGCCTCAGGAGCCCGTGGAGTGGACAGGAGCTGAGGAGTCGCTTTTCCGTGTCTTCCATGGGACCTACTTCAACAATTTCTGCTCAATTGCCAGGCTGCTGGGGACAAAGACATGCAAGCAGGTGGGTGCCCAGAGCAGGCAATGCAGCAGCAGGAGAGGGGCTGGGCCCAGAGCCAGAGCCATTGCCTGTTGCTTTCATTTCTCTGCCACAAACCTCCCCAAGGAAGGTAGCCACATCAATGCTTTTGGAGTTTGGGGTGTTACTCTGCAGCAGTGCTGCTGTTGGCAGAGTGAGCCCTGTGTGCCAGTGTTCCCATGGTGCCTCCCATGTGCAGTGTCACAGCCAGGTGTGCAGTCACTCGTTTCCCAGGCAGGAGGACCAATGATGCCTGTAGGCAGAAGAATGGGGCAGAACTGCTGCTCTCTGGGCCCAGGCCTGGGAGCCTTGCTGTGCTTACACCCTCCTTATACTTTTGATAAAACAACTTGAGTGCACTGAACTTTTTTCTTCTTTTTGCTTATGTTCTTTGGTAGGTCTTTCAGTTTGCAGTGAAGGAATCGCTTATAACAAAACTGCCAACAAATGAGTTAATGAATCCATCCCAGAAGAAGAAAAGGAAGCACAGGCAAGTGTTGGACAAACTTGTTTTGTTCTTAAAATGCAACCAGATCTGCTGCTTTTTGTGCCAGTGCATTCCTGGTAATCCCCATCTGGCTCCCATCTGTGCGCACGTCCTGCTGTCACATGGGGCTGCTGGTGCTGCTGCTGGGTGCTGGCCCTGGCCCAGCTCCAGGGCTGCTGCTCTGGCTGGGGGCTCAGGGGCCCTGCAGCCCCAGGCTCAGCTCAAGGGTCAGGCAGCACTGGCTGTTGGTCCCTGTGCCACTTCCCTAACAGCAGCCTCAGCCTCAGCCCCCTGACTTGTAACCCACTTTCTTGATCCCAATGTGTCCAGTATTATTCTGGCTCTGGTGATGGGCTTAAAGTGCTTCTGCTGCAGCTGCATCACTCTCATCTCTCTACTTTATGGTGGCTGCTGATCATTAATGCATGAATCTGCCAGGCCCGTCTCTGCTGCGCTGGCTGCTGGTGCCAGGCAGTGCTGACCAACTCTCCCTGATGGCTCACACATCCCCTCAACCTTCTCTGCTCCTTTTCCAGGCTGTGGGCTGCTCACTGCAGGAAGATCCAGCTGAAGAAAGGTAGCGTTGGCTGTGGCTGTGCTGCGGGAGGTTTGCCAGGGTTGAGTTGTCCAGCTCTGATGGCTGCAGTGGGATGGCCGTGCCCTGCTCTCCAGCCCAGCAGGTGCAGCTGCATGGAGGGGAGTGACTACCCCAGGCCAGGCTCCTTGGGGTGCTGGGGGCATCATGGCCATCCCAGTGCCCACCGAGGCTGCATGTGCAGCGGAGTTTGCTGCAGCCAAGGGAGGCTGAGGGCTGGTGTGCAGCCGTGCTGTGGACAGGGCTGTGATCAGTGAGCATAGGCATGTGTGTGCCTGCAGGAGCTGGCTGCTGCCAGGCTCCCTGCCTGGTGCTGGCAGATGGGCAGCTTGCACCTTCTCAGCTCCAGCACCCTGCAGTTGCTACTTTGAAAAGATTCCTGCAATGTGCAGCTTCCAATCTTGGCCTTTCTCTTCTTGTTGTAGATAATTCACCAACCCAGGTGTACAACTACCAGCCCTGTGACCACCCTGAGCATCCCTGTGACAGCTCCTGCCCTTGCATCATGACTCAGAATTTCTGTGAGAAGTTCTGCCAGTGCAACCCTGACTGTAAGAAGAGGTCGAGGACTATTGGGCAGGAAAGCAGCCAGCTCTCTTGGCACAGAGCACAGGGAGGGTGCAGAGCTGGGGCTTGCTGGGGGCCTATTTCATTCCTGCACTCACTGCTCTGTCCAACCACAGCAGTTCTGTTAGCAGCCTGCTAAAGTCCAAATGGAAATGGTTCTGTGCTGCCATGACATGAGTGAGACACTCCTATTAGTGCTCATCCCTGTGTCTGTATCCTGCAGGTGCTGCTGCTGCTCCCCTGTGAGCAGGATGTGCCTCCAGCAGTTAGGGTGGGCATTGGGTCACCACTCTGCCATGTTTGTTTTTCCTGTCTGGGCTTCCAGTCCCAGCTCTACAATGGAAATAAAAGCCAGACTTTGTTCTGTCCCTGCCCAAGGCCTGCCAGGGCAGGATATGTCTGGGGAGGAAGATCTGGGGCAGGGACCCTGCATGGCCCCTCTGTTCTCTGCCAGACCTCACAGTGCAAGCCCACGCTCTGTGTTGCTGCAGGTCAGAACCGCTTCCCAGGCTGCCGCTGCAAGACCCAGTGCAACACCAAGCAGTGCCCCTGCTACCTGGCTGTGAGGGAGTGTGACCCAGACCTCTGCCTCACCTGTGGCGCTTCAGAGCACTGGGACTGCAAGGTGGTCTCCTGCAAGAACTGCAGCATCCAGCGAGGCCTCAAAAAGGTATTGACAGCAGTGGGATGGGGGCTGCCTCAGGGCAGAGCTGATACACAGCTGCTGCTGCTGCTGCTGTGTGTGGGAGTGAGGGGAACAACTTCCTTGCAGCTGCCAGAGTTCCAGAGTCTGGAAAAGAATCTGTTCTGCCCTGGGCCTCTGCAGCACTTACTCTGGAGTAGGGATTGTGGATGTGAAAATCAGGAGGTGGGAGTTACGGGAGGAATGGTGAGAGCAAGGGAATGTATAAACTGACTCCAGAGAAAGACTTAGTCTTGAATTCTGCTGGTCAGAACAAGGAATTGCACATAAAAAAGAGAAATCCAGAGAAAATTGCAAATTAGTGTGTGTCAGCTCCTGTGCAGCTCCACGTGATGGTCTGTAGGGAGCTGTGTGTCACCATAACGAGGGGATGCTGGATGGCCACTGACTCCTCTCTCACCCCTGATCTGTGTGCTGTGAGGTGCTGTACCAGCCAACTCGCCCCATTTCCTTTCATTTTGGTTCCAGCATTTGTTGCTGGCCCCATCAGACGTGGCTGGCTGGGGGACTTTCATCAAGGAGGCTGTGCAGAAGAATGAGTTCATCTCCGAGTACTGTGGGGAGGTCAGTGCTGCTGCCTGTGCTGGGGCTTCTCTGCATGTGATGGGAGAGCTTCCTTTGGCTGCAGGGTCAGCTGCCTTCCCCAGCTCAGCTGTGCCCATGGGCTCACTCTGAGGTTTGGAGATGGAGCCTTGTGCTATCTGGGGACGTGTCTCCATCTACCTCTGGCCCTGCATTGTGGAGGAGCGTGTTGTGTGTGTGCTGCTGCCTCAGAGCCCTGCTCTGGCCTCTGCCCCGTCCCTGGGAGGCCCAGCAAGCTCCTGCCCATGAGGTGGGAGGGAGAGCAGGAGGGTGTTTCCAGGAGGCAGGGGAGCACCTGGCTCAGCCCTCAGCTGCTGGGTCTCTCAAGGTGTTCTCCCTCTACAGCTCATTTCACAGGATGAGGCTGACAGGCGAGGAAAGGTCTACGACAAGTACATGTCCAGCTTCCTCTTCAACCTCAACAATGGTAACTTCCTGAGGCTGCCAGGGTGGAGAGGCCAGGGCTGCTGGGTGACAGGCCTGGCCTTACACCATGGTTTTCTTCTTTTTTTTTTCCTTCTTTTTTTTTTTTTTTTTAAATAGATTTTGTTGTTGACGCTACTCGCAAAGGAAATAAAATCCGCTTTGCCAACCACTCAGTTAACCCCAATTGCTATGCAAAAGGTGAGGTCCCCCTGCCCAGCTGGGCCAGGCTGGGCACGGTGCTGTGAGAGCTGTGGCCCAAGCTGGGGCTGCACATCTCTGATGTTGTATCTCTGATGTATCTCTGATTTTGTATCTCTGGCTGCAGTTGTGATGGTGAACGGGGACCACCGGATTGGTATCTTTGCCAAGAGAGCCATCCAGGCAGGAGAGGAGCTCTTCTTTGACTACAGGTACCTTGGCTAGTGGGGACCTTGGGCTGCAGGGTTGACCCCACCCTCTGTGCAGGTTTGTGGGGAGCATGGGAGGTCATTGCTGCAGCCATGACTTCCTGTCCTGTAGGTACAGCCAGGCAGATGCCCTGAAGTATGTCGGCATAGAGAGGGAGACAGACATCATCTAAGCTCCGGGGTGGTCCTGGCACACCTTGCTGCTGCACCTTGTAAGCAATGCCATGTTTGCTTCACGCTGACATGACTGCTGCTGTTCCTGCTGCTGTGTGTGTCACAAGTGCTACTTTCCATCCAGACACCAGAGAGACTCGGGGCAGGAGTGTGAGCAGCCCCTGGGCCATGGCTGCTGTCCCAGGGTGGTATCCCCTGTGCCCCAGCTGGCTGGGAAACAGGGACTGCCTGGCTGTGGCTGCAGTGGCACCAAGGGATGCCTGGGGATGGGAGAGCAGCACTATGCAACACGATACTTTAAGTAGGGGTGCCACTGAGCTGGGTAGAGGACAATGTTACAGTCACTGCCTGTTGTGACCCAGGGGAGGCTTCTCAGAAACCTTCCCTGGGCTTTGTGACCCCCTGGCCCTGGGAATAAAGGGGAAATATTCTCTGGCAGGGTGAAATTTAGCTGTGGCACCCCATGCAAAAATGAAAGAAAAAAGCACTTTAAACTAATCCTCAGCTGGTGGCTGGGCCCTGTATTTTGTGGTGGGATGGAGGGACTGCAGGTGTCCCAGGGGTCCCGCATCTGTCAGCACCTTTGCTGGGATGTCGCTCCAGGCCTGGGAGAGTTCAGGCTGGATGGGGCCTGGGGTGACCTGAAGGTTGGGGCTGTCCCCTGAGAGCCACATATACCACCAGTTTCCTGCCTGGCCTGGTGCTGGGCTGTGCTCCCAATGTCCAGGGCTGGGTTCCCAGGATGATATGGGGAGCCAGGCTGAGGCCTGACCTGGCTTCAGGGCCCCAGCCCCCTCCCAGCTGTTTAGTTTGGGGCTGGGTTTGCCTGGGAGCCAAGCCCTCCATGGCCCAGCCCTCACCATGCTTTCCCAGTCCCCTGCCGTGGCAGGCCAGGCTGTCTTGTCTGTCCTTCCCATTGTCCGTGATGGCCCCCTGGAGCTTGGAGGTGTTTAGGTCTGTCTGGAGCAGTGCTTGTGTCCCAGCACCTGCCTGAGCCTTGCTCCCTGCCACCTCCATCTGCCCAGCTCCTGCCAGCCCTGCTCTTGCCTAAGCGTCTTCTGCCACTTCGGCCATATCTGCACTATGCCAGGCTTGTGTCTGTGGTTTGTTGACGGTGAATAATGGTAATAATAATGCACTTTAAATAACACGGCTTGTAGCCTTTGTCATAATAAAGTGGTAGCAAAGACCCTCCCCTGCTTGCTGGCCTCTGTTACCCTGGGGAGCTGCTGGCAGCAGCCCAGTGCCCTGACTGTTCCCTCCGTGCTGGGCTCCGCCCGGCTGTGCCCGACGTGGCGCCCATGGTCCAGGGGCAATCCCGAGTGAGCCAGTGCTGCCAGCTGCCTGAATCACACCGCCTCAGGGTGGGGTGGGGACAGGACAGAGGTGCATGGTGGGGAGAGCAGGACAGGATGTGTGTGTGCAGCAGCAGCTGAGCTGCCTCTAGCCCCGGCTCACTACACCCTGCATCTCGCTCTGGAGGAGGAATTGCCGTTGTCAGTGTGGTCCCTCCCTTGGTGCAGGCTGAGCCAGGGTAGGAGGAGAGGATCTGCCCAGGCTGCCAAGGTGAAGTCTGGGGAGTGTCAAACGCCATCATTCTGCCTTTATTTGATTATCTTCACATCTCATTCAAAAGAACAGGTTTTTTAAAAATAAAGTGCCCAGTGGAGCCAGGCCTTTGGGTAGATAAATGCATATCTGTAACATCGTCTTACCACAACACAGCAAGTGAACAGGAGCTTTCCCTGGGCTGGAGGTAATTGGCAGGACTGGTACTTCGTACAGAGAAGTAGCAAACTACAGACCACATACCACAACACGCGGGGCGTCACGCCCGCGGCAGCTTCCGTTTGGTTTTTTGTACAAACCGATAGAATAAAAAAACCAGAGTGTAGTAGAATATCCAGCAACAAAAATGGTAGAAAGGATCTGTACCTGATCTTATGAAAGCAGCATCTCAGCAAGGTGCGGTGGCGGCATGCGCGGCGCCGGTGTGGAGTATTGCTGGGCAGCCCGGCTGTGCGGGGCCGGTGCGCGTGGCTCTGCGTGGTGCTGGCGAAGCGAGCAAAGCAGCGGGTCATCTACGCGGGCAGCACTAATGGGCAGCAGCAGCCGGGTGCCCCCGGCCAGAGGGAGGGTGGGCACTGGGCCCGGGGCTCCCCAACAGAGGCCAGGCAGGATTTGGCAGCTGTAGGTAGAGGCAGCAGCCTGCCTCCAGCATGGGGGGCTGTTGGCGTGTCCGGGGCCAGCGAGGCCGGGGCTCGGCGGATCGTGGCCGCGCTCTGGGGGCCAGTTGGTGGCGGCCGTGGGGAGGAGGTGGCGGTCGGTCCGGTCTGAAGGCGGGTGTTGGCAGTTCAGGTGTGCTCGGCCTTTTGGTCCCGCGACGCTCGCTCATTCCCGGGTGGCTCCCCAGGCTGCGGGGACTGTGAGCCCGTCCCACCCGTGGCCCTGCTAGTCCCCTCTGGGCTCCTCCAGGATCTGGGGCAGGTTCTGGTCCTTGCGTGCCGATGGTGGTTTGGCAGCACCGCCGTAATCCTGGATGGCCTTGGGCTCGTTGGTGTGGTAAGAGCCCTTGTAGCGGTGGTGGTAGAAGTACAGCAGCACCAGCAGCCCTGACAGCAGCAGGAGCAGGAAGATCACAACTGCAGGGAAGAGACAGCAGTGAGGGATTGGGGAGGGGCCGCAGGGCCGTGCCAGTGTGGAGTACCAGCCAGAGGCTTCACTTACACCCAATGATGATCCCAATCCAGCCGTCGTCATGCACATGGGGGAACTCTGCAGAGACAGAGTAGGCAGGTGAGACCAGGCTGCAGCAAGGTCTCATGCTGGAGCTTCCCTTCTGCAGCTGGTGCTTGATGAGGGCTCCACCCCCACCAGGGCCCCACCACAGCACCCACCTGTGCCCATGTACCAGGGGTCCATCTCAGGAGGGATAAGGATGGTGCTGAGGGGGAGCATTGAGGCACAGCTCGACTCTACCAGTTCCCCCCGGATGCTGTAGGGCCGCAGGGGACTGGTGGGGTGGAAGATGGCTTTGAGGGGCACCAGGGTGTTGAATTTCACCCCTGAGAGGCAGCCTGAGAAGCCAGGTGTGTTGTAGCGCTGGATCTCGGGGTCAATCACGCCAGTCTCTGTGGGGCCACAGAAGGAGATTACTCATCCCCCTCAGAGGGCAAGGGTCATGCTGTGCAGAGAAGACCCTGGAGACCCCAGCATGGAACTCCAGCTGAGGGCAGGACCCAGCTCACCCATCACACGACCCAAGTACAGGTTTTTGGGCGAGTCCAGCTTGCTGTCCACAAACAGGGAAAACTGCTGCTCCATGATGGGGAGATAGTCCACCTGGGAGGTAGGTTCACAGCATCAGTGCTCAAAGAGCCACCCTGGCCATGCCCCCTCCCAGCCTGACCTGAAGCCCCCAGGCCCCGCTGGGAGGGTGCCCCAGCCCATACCTGGGTGTACAGTGTGCGGTGCAGGCGGGTGATGTTGACGCGGTGAGGCCGCCCGTCCGTCACTGGCTTGTTGGTGAGAGTGAAGACATAGGGGCTGGTGCCCAGCTGGTAGCGCAGCTGTAGGCTCCCTGTGGGCAGCACAGGGCTGTCAGCAGGGCTGGAGCTCTCAGTGGGCACATCCAGCCCGTCTACAGGGTTGAAAAGTGGCATCCACAGAGAGGAGCATCCTATGGAGTCCCAGCAGCAGGGAGGCCTCCCCCTGCAGGCTCTGGGTGAGCCCCAGGGCAGGGGGCCCTGCCCTCACCATCGTCCTTGATGAGCACGGCCATATAGTCCTTGACGAAGGTGCTGACGTAGAGCAGCACGGCAGGTGCTGAGGTGGTGCTGAAGCTGAAGCTGACCTCCTCACTGGTGAGGTTGTAGCCAGGCAGGGGCTGCCAAGGGCTGCTCACAATGCTGGCAAACTCACGGGCGGCGTACAGCGACATGGGCAGGATGTTGTACCGCACCCAGGTGCCCTCCTCGAAGTACCCACCGATGTCTGTGGGAGATCCTCCGGGGTGAGGGGAGCGCGGGCTCCTCGGCCCCTCCTACCCCATGGAGTACAGCCACTCACCGTGGTTGCAGAAGGGCCCGGTGAAGGCGGAGATGCTGCAGTTGCAGGTGTAGTGGCTGTAGCGCTCGACGCAGAGCCCACTGTTCTGGCAGGGCACCGGCGGGTCCTGGCAGTAGCCAGTGCAGTTGACCCGCACACCCTCGGTCTCATTGGCTTTGCCCTCCAGGTTGAGCGTCACCCCGTTCATCCGCAGTGCCCGCAGGCACCCCAGGAACGGGCGCATCTTGTGCTCTGCTGCGCCTGCAGCAGGGCCAAGACTGAGTGCCCTGTGGCACGTGGGGTCCTGGGGGTGTGGGGACGTGGCCAGGGGCACTCACCGACGTAGAGGGGCCTGTCAAAGTCCAGGCGGACGAAGCTCTGTGGGGGGAATGGCCGCACCACCCAGGGCAGCTTGTCCACCCGCAGCCGCGCCAGCTTGACGTTGAGCTCAGCCTTCACCTGGTGCCACTCATCGTCATTCCAGGGCACCACCGACCGCACCGTCAGGTTCTCGTCCCCATTCCCAATGTCGAATATAAACACCACGTCCCTGGTGGCTGCAAGGACATGATGTTGAGAAGAGGCCCCAGCCCTACTGCCCCCAACAGCCCTGCACCCTCTGCCTCCCCATACTGTTGAGCTCAATGCGGATGTAGTTTCGGTAGCCTGGGTTCTCCAGGAAGACTCCAGACAGGGCAGTGGTCTTAAAGTAGAAGGAGATATCAAGGCTGTGGTTGGCCTGGAAGGTGGGGAAGATCAGGGCTGCACCCTTGTTGAAGGAGACGGTGTTCCAGGTGTTGCCTGCGGGGAACAGTGAGGGATGGGCAGGGTTGCTCCATGTGGACACCACAGGCAGGTGTAGGCTCTGTGCAGGCAGGGGATGTTCTGTGGGGCCGGTCACTTACGGTCTCCATAGCACCGTAGAGGCCCCAGTACAAACTGGGCTTCAGAGCCAGAGCGGTTGGTGTCCCCAACCACAACCTGGGTGACAGGCAAGTGGTCCACAAAGGTCAGCAGACCCTTGTCTGTCCTCCTGCAATGTGAGTGCAACAGAGGGGCCATGAGGTATTTCTGTCCCTTTGCCAGCCCACAGCCATGTTACCCCTGAGTCTGTGCCCGCCATGACTGCAGCCCCCACCACTCACCAAATTGCATGGTCAGCATCGCAGTTGCAGAAGTACTGGGGGTCAGCACAGTTCTTGTCCAGCCCACAGGCGCAGCGCTGGATGCCTGGCCGTGAGCCCCCCCAGTAGTAGTGCCGCTCATCGTTCCGACCCATCCAGAAGCTGAAGGGCAGCCCAGCTGCAGGCACAGAGGAGGGTCAGGACACGGTCCTGTGTCACAGCCCTGCAGTGCAGCCCTGCAGTGCAGCCTCCATTCCCCCGGCACTCACAGGGGGTGTTGAGCAGGCGGGAGTTGTAGCAGTGGAGCTCAATGCGCTGCTCGCAGTACTCAGAGGCATTGGCCAGGGCTGAGACCTCGGCCCAGGAGGCGTTCCAGTACTCCACGGCCCCCAGGTAGGGCTGGTCCACACTGGAACCCGTCACCCGCGTAGCATAGTGACGGTTGTGCCGGATGATGGTCCACGCTCGGTCCTCTGCAGTGAAAGGGGAGCTTTAGGACTTGACCCCTAGGACAGTCCTGCTCCCTCTCTCCTGTTCCAGCTCCAATACACAGGCAAGGACTGGTTCCCAGGGGCATCTGACAGAGGGACCCCCCTGCCCTCCTGCTACCCCCACCTCGGATGTCGCAGTACACTGTGAAGGGCTTGAGCGGCCCGCTGCCATCTGGGTCGATGGTGTAATTGCCCGAGGTCTTCCCGCTGACCCGGTAAGCATCACATGTTTCCTTGTAAAGGGCTGGAAGAGAAGAATGGGGTGGAGGTCAGTGCAAGGCGGGCACCAGGCAGGTCCCTATCCCATGAAGCTGCAGGCTCACATTTGTGGCAGGTCTCCCCCTTGTACCCTGTCAGGTCGCAGATGCACATGAAGTCATCCCAGGATTGGATACAACGGCTGTCATGCTCACACAGGTTGGGGGTGCACCTGAAGGCACAGAGAGCTCCTGTCCCAGCACCAGCACAGCCCCCCAGTGCCCCTCACTCCCAGGCAGCACCCTTGTCCCGGTTGATACCTGTCTGTGATCCCACAGACATTGAAGAACACGTTGTGGTACTGCGCCATGCGTTGCTGTGCCTGCAACTCCACGTCCACGGGCTGCATGTCTACGTTCAGCATCTGCAGGCAGCCGTGGAAAGCCGTCTGGTTTGACCGGCAGCCAGTGACTGAGGCCGGCTTGGGGCAGCCTGCAAGACAGATCAGGGTGAGCAGCCCTCAGGCACCCATTGCCCTGGACCCCGCCCTGCTGCCCACCTCCAAAGAAGTACTGGCTGCCAGTGCGTAGCTGGAAGGGATGTGCCACCCGAAACTCGGCACCATCATCATCGTCAATGGTCACCACAGCTGAGCCATCCCGTGCCACCAGGTGCACTGAGTGCCAGAAGCCATCATTCAGGCGATGCCCTGTGTGGAGAGGAAGGTGTGTGGAAAGGCTCTGCTGCCAGACTGACTCCCTGCCCCACGCTGGCTCCCCAGCCCACCTGCGGCAAACTCCAGCTTCTTCTTGCCGGGCTGGGCAATGGAGACATTGATCTGCCCCTCACTCAGCACCATCTCGAGGGAGCCTAGGCGGTCAGTAAAGCTGGTGTAGAGCAGGAGGCCAACGGTGTCCCAGGAGCGGAAGCGGAAGCTGACAGCCAGGCGGTTCCTCCGTGGGATCCCCGGCACTCGCACGTAGTTGTTGATGCCAGCAAAGGTGATGGGAGTGGTCAGCTGGTCCTGGCAGTAGTGGCCCACATTGCCCTGGGAGTGACCATGGGATGGGTGAGGAAGGAAATGTTCCCGTGGATGGGAGGCCCTCTCATCCCCACACTCTTGGCCTCAATCATGCCCAATTGATCCCAATGCCTGGCAGAGCCAGGCAGGCGCCCCAGGCCAGGGACAACCTTGCACGGTCAATGTGGTGCCGCTTGGCTGAGCACAGCCACTGCCCGGCCCCACATCACCCCGCAGCAGGCAGGGAGCCTGGCTCCAGGGAAGGGGTCACCCCACAGCAGGGACAGGACTCCCAGAAAAGGGACCACCCCCCCAGGCTGGACCTCAAAGCGAATGTTGGGCCGCCGGTGCCGGGCCAGGTCAGCGATGTTGACCCCGTTGAACATGATGTTCTCCACACAGCCCCGGAAGTTTTGCCGGTAGGTGAGGTGCTGCTTGTCATGGTCGATCACCCCGCCAAAGAATACCTGTGGGGCAGAGGGAGGGTGTCGGCCCCTCTCTGGAGGACACCACAGGTCAACACCCTGGCAGCACCCTGCCCACTGCACCCACCTCAGTTTCCAGGTCAAGCTGGTCGAAGGTGCCACGGCAGCGGAAGCGCTTGATCTCCCCGTCCAGCGTCAGGTTGACGTAGTGGCCGAGACGCTCGATGTGCAATGAGTGCCAGTGCTGGTCATCCAGGAGGCTGCCCACTGCCACCGTCGTGTGGCCCTCGCTGGCGTGCAGTGGGCTGCTGCCTGGGGAGGACCAGCATCAGCCAGTGGCTCCCTGACCCCATGCCCCCAGCCCCTGGCCCCAGCTCACCTAAGCTGATGTGCAGGAGGAGCTGGGCCTGTTTGAGCTCCACTGTGATGTAGTCACCCTGTGAGCCCTCCCCGTGCATCAGCACCCCATCCTGCTCCAGTGTCTTGAAGTTGAAGGAGATGTCATCCTCGAAGGTACTGACCCTCCTGGCTCGGAAACGGTAGGAGATGGCATCATCCCCATCAAAGTAGAGCACGTGGGACCCTGGGGAGAGCAGAGCAGCCCCAGCCATGTCACTGTCTGCAGCAGCAGGTGGCCTGGCACAGGGAACACACCCTTCTGCTACGGTCTCTGCCATGGCTGCAGACTGCTTGGGCACAATCCTCTCTGAGAGAGTTTTCCAGGTGTGCCAGAGGCAGGATCCTGCCATGGAGCCCCTGGCCAGGTACTCACGGTAGGGGCAGCCGTAGAGGCCCAGGCGCAGTCCAATCTTCCCACGTGGGTTCCAGGCCACCGGAATGATGCGAATGTATCGTGCAAGGATGGGGTAATGCAGGTCGTGCCGCACCACCCCGCTCTCATTCACGTTCCCAAAGAACGTCTAGGGATGAAGGGTCACTGTCAACACCTTGCTGCAAGCCAGGGGTCTCTACTTCCCTCAGAGAGCCCCATCCCAGGGGAACCCCGGGCTGCTCCCCCTACCCAGTTGCTGCCCTGCTGGAAGAAGGGTTTCCAGCTCGTAGGGTGGTCTCCATAGAGGACAATGTAGCGTGTCAGCCAGTCATACGTGTTGAAGGTTCCCTGCGTGGCCACTGCATTGATCCGGTGCTTTTGCATCAGGTCGATCTGGAGCCAGGGCTGCTTGTCCCGAGGGTCGGGGGACCAGCCGCTGGTGCCTGCAGGGGGAGCGGCTTGGCTGGTCCCACAGCCCCACACCCATCGGCTCTCGACTGGGCTACGGCTGCTTGCTCGGCCCCATCACAGCACCTGACTGGACCCCTCAGCCCCACGAGAGGCAAAACCTGGCCGGGGACACCCCCTGCCCATGTCCCCTGCCCCTCCTGCACCCCAGTTCCGCGGGGGGACTCACTGTGCAGACGGGCGAAGCTGGCCGAGTAGAAGATGTTGTATCTGGAGGAGGCACCGATGGAATAGGAGTAAAGGGGAGCAACGAGCTCATCATAGCAGGGTCCTGAGGGAAGAATGGAGCTGGGGGCAGCCTCGGGGAACTGAACTGGGCAGTGTCGCTGTGGGAGCTCCCCCGACCCAGCCCTGCGGAGCCTGAGGGCTCCGGGGACCCCGCTGCTCTCGCGGGCCGGCGGAGCAGCGGGCCCGCTTTGCTCTCCCCTCCCACTGCAGCGGAGCTGACACACCTCTGCGGGCCCCGGCGCCGGCACCAGCCGCCTCCGCACTGACGTGGGCGACGGGACCCCCGCTCCGCCCCGCCCCGGCGGGGAACGATCCTGCGTGGGAGCCCGGGGGATCCCGTGCAAACCCTCGCGGCACCGGCAAAAGACCCTCCGGAAGGGCCGGGGTCCCGAACCTCTGGCAGGGTCCCCTACTGGGTCAGATGGAGCATCCCCAGCTGTCACTGCAGGAACCGTGCTGCATAACCCCCCACTCCACCTGCCCCCCGACTCTACCATCCCCTGTCCCACTGCCCCCCGCCTCGATGCCCCTTCTCCCCGGCCCCGGGTGCCGGCTCAGGGGGCTGCGGGGAGCTGCCCGGTGCGACCAGGGCCTCGCCGATTCCCGTTCCCGAGCGGCTGCCGCCAGCCCCGGTCTCGGGGCCCGGTGCAGCCCCGCGGCGGGGCCAGCCCGGCGGGTGGGGGGGCTGGCCGAGGTGCTGGCGAAGCCCGGCCGGTCCCTCGGGGCTGCCCCGCTCTCCTCGGCATTCCCGGGCATCCCTGATCCTCGGGGCGTCCCGGTTTCCCCGGATCCCCAGAGGCTGCGGCCGGGTGCGGGGCCGCCGGCGGCGGGGGGGCTGCGGCGGGG
>VZTR01000356.1:31353-41920 GCA_013400775.1 Chaetops frenatus | reverse complement strand
GTATTGATCCATACGTATATATGTACTGTGGCAAAGTATCATTTCAGAAGAGATTGTCTGAGTGATATTACAGGGACTCTGAGATTTACTTTGTCTATGTTGGGTTTTTTTCCCTTTGGAAATTTCGCAAGGTAGAAAGTGTCTATTTTTATTGGTGATTTTTTATGCATAAATGGCTACTAGAATTATCTTCTCCAAGAATCCACACTGTTGTATATATCCTCTAAATTGATTGTATTTACTTTAAAAATGTTTCTCAAACTAAGTTTTTTGTTTGTTCTCTGTCCCTGAAGATTTCCTTAGGTAACTGGGGATGGGATCAGGACTGGACAGCATTATTTGCCAGCACAGGAGAAGTGTGATTTGAGACCAGGTTTGATTATGGCTACGGAATACTTTCCTTCTGTCATTGAAGATTTTTGGTTTATCTTCCTAAGGAGGTTATACTTACTCTATTTTTTATTCTCTTGATCTATCTCATTCTGTTCTTTCATTCTTAAATTAAGCAAATTGTAACAGATTTCAGTCAACTGTGCATAAGGGAATGGCCTCTCAGACAAAGATGCTTCTTTAAGTAATACAGATCTAAAGTGATGAAAAAAGATATTAGACATGTTGATGATTGTGGTTTGTGTCTTGCTGCAGCTAGGTCTCCCTGTTACTGAATACCAAAGAAGCCACAAGGAAGAGCAAATTTCCCCATAAAGCTTCAATCAAAGCTTGATGTCAACCATAAGAAGCAAAACCATAGAAAATCAGCCTCCATGAGTCCTCAAGCAACTTCTTGATCAATCCTCATGAGAAAGGACTGAGGTTTTTTTCTTTGTTAAGCTTTGCAATAGAGGTGTTTTTATCAAAGTTTACTTAATTTCACCGAATTACACTGGATAATATCTCAACCTGTTTTGCAACTTTCTCTGAATTACTTAATGCATTTCTGCAGCATCTTGCTCCTGAGAACCGTTTTTTGGATTCATGTTTTGAGTATTGAAAATTCTGAAAACTTCCTAAGCTGAAGTAACAACAAAGGAGAAATCTAAATGTGTCCTATGATTTCAATATGTTCTCCATGTCAGATGAATTCCATGTTTATGCTACAAGGAACATTGTAAATAAAATAAGTTCAACCTCAAAAATATACTCCAGATATTATTTCAAGCTGATGTCACTTTTGCAGCTGTCACTGACAACTTTTTCAATAAAGATCTTCAGAAAGAGCAAAAGCTTGTGAAGCAGGAAGTTTCAAAACCTGGTAAACTCAGGTAACTGGCTACTGAGAAAAGAAGAAGATTTACTATAGTAAGAAGACTGGATAACTGCTATTATTTTTGCTCTGTATCCTACCTGTTGTTTGAAATATACAAAAAATCATTTATATTTTTTAGCTACAGACTTTATAAAAGAAAAAATGTATATTCACACTGCTCAGAATGGGAGTGGGGGGCACATCTTTGTGAAAGTTTGGGTTTATATTTGTGTATATGTTTGATGCACATGTGATTTGTATATATATATATGTATATATATATATATGCCTTTTATGTGCATGAACTACATGAAATTTCAAAATAATTAAACAAAGAAATAATAACAAAGAAACTGAAAAGTATCTACCTTACTGAAGTCTCCTTTTTAAGGCGTATATTGTGGCTTTATTTGGAAAAAACTACACGTTCTGTCCCTTCCCCCAATTTTGCATTTGCATGTGCAGAGGAGTTAGATTTCTGTACTGGCCAGATGAATGGGTTGTATTACATTGAATGTAAATCTTTTGGCAAAAGGAGTGCAAAACTGCAACATTTCCTCTCCTTGTCAGATATATTTGCTGCTTCATTTCAGGGACTGACATGGGGTGACTGACTCACTGAGACTCTGGGCCTCAAGTCCAGGTGTGAGAAAAGTAAAACTTCACAGGTGCCTCTCCCTGCTCCCCCATTTTTTATGCTATGCATAGGCCACATACAGCCCCTCAGAAGGCAGCAGCCACACACCAGACCTACTCTGAGAGAGCTGCTCCCAACAACCCTTCTGCTGGGCTTAGCTAAGCAGCCTCCTGCTTAGGTGAACTGCAAAATCACCTTTACATTTGACAGCAGAATAACATCTTTTAACAAGCTGGAAATTCTGGGTAATCACATGAAACATCAAGGCTGACCAGCAGGTCCATGGCTTTGACTGTTGCAAAGCCCTGTTCTCCTCATTGCTTGTGGTGCAGACGTGGTTCAGAGGATGTTACATCAGCCTCTCGGTATGCTGCCTTGGGTCTTCTTTTTATTGAAAGGGGTAAGGAGGAGCTGTGACTTGTGCCTTGAACTCTCTCCAGTGTGAAGCTGGGATACATGAGATGCAGTTGCAGTGTCCATTTGAACTCAGAAGTTTGGAAGTGTTCTGGTTCATGTTTTAGCCCAACCTCTCTATCCCTCCCTCCTTCCAGGTTTGCTTTTCCTGAGCAGCTGATCTGTGCCCAGGTTTGCCTACTTTCCCCAGGTAGCAGGACCTCCTGCCAGTCCTGGAGAGAAAACAGCACTCTGGATGGTCCATGGACCTAAGCCTATGAGATATATTTATGTTCTGCTAAAAACTTGTGGAAACTGCTGTAGCTGGGTAAGTTAGACATGTATTCTATCTAACAGGATTTTTAGGCAACTTTGTGTGAAGGATTTGAAAGATACATACTTGCTGAGGCAAATCTTCTGCTAGATCATTTTCACATCCCCCAACCAAAAGTAGCTTCCAAAACTCGTACTACAAATAAAAACCCTCCCACACTCAGTTTAATTCTCCACAAATCTCTAGCTCTAAATTCCCTTTCTGTTTTTCTATTTTTTTATCTCTGAGTTGACACAATATAACAAATACTAATACATCAAGATTCAAAGCAATTTAAATCCAGAAAAGGGTCTCAAAGTGAATATGAATAACATACAATAATGACATGCTATGTGATTCTTCAAGCAGCAAGAATAATCACTGATCCTTAATGCAAGACAAAAAATTTTCACGCCAGGCTGAAAAAGAGAACTCCAAGGGGACAAAACCACTTCCGTACTTTAAAGGCTGTGGCTTCTCCTGGATACAGAATTACAAAAAATAATGAAAAAGAGGGCAATTGCTATTCTGTGATATTCTTCAAATATAGAACAGGTGATAATTCCTAAGGTAAAATGACTGTGTGAAAGATTATGGTAGAATCCAATCCCCTTTGAAACCATGAATGTAAGAGCAAAAGCTTTTCTAAATATGTCCTTTTCAAGGAGTCTCCCTTTTTCAGAAGGAGTATGTGTAGCTCACATGGAAAGAAGTATTGCCAATACAAACACATTTTTCTCTCTGATATAAAAGCCAAATAGAAAATGATTCATATAAAACTCAAACAAATCAATGGTGTTTGCATTTACTTCTGAGTTTGACAGGTTTGTTTTCCTTCTGAAATTTTTATATGTACATATACTTGTGTGCTTGATCTTATATGCATATACATATCTATTTGTGCATATCTGAAAGTAGGGATGATATATTTTTGTACTAATATTTGAATGATAGTGAAACAAATTTATCCCACCATAGCATGAGAGCTGTGCATTTCAGTCAACTGGTGATAAATCACAATTTATTTTCTCTTAAACACGCATACACATACTTCATAGGTTAAAACAAAATCTATTTGAAAATTACTTAAGCCAAATATCTTAAACACAAAACTGAGTAAAATCTGGATAGCTTTTGATATAGATTCTTTCTTTAAGGCTCAGTAAAAGCATATCTAATTTTTTGGAACAATATTCATTTTGCAGTGGTTTCTTTGATGATGGATGGAAGAAGAAAGCAAGGAATAGGATGTACTGTACTGTACTCTTTATCGGTTATTACCCTAAATACTGTGAAGATACTAGATGTATATAAGAAAACACAGAATACTCTTAGTGTATTTTCTGGAGAATATAGAAGATGAATAAGGAGAGGAATAAAGACATCTATTTTATATAAAGTAGGAAAAGAATGCTTTACATTGAAGAGTAATTTTAAAAATTAGCCATTACATTCTTCAAGAACAGTAAGGAAATGTAAATACTGCCAATATAATTGTCTACATTTCTTTATATTGGAAAATAAAATGGTCAAGACATAAATTGACTGAAACTCAGTTTACTGAAAGTTTCCTGAGCATTGACTGAAAGTCCGTGGGTCCAGCTTTCTCCTAAGAATTGGACCTACTTAGACCAAGTTGTTCTGGATCATGTACTGTCAAGCTCTAAATACGTCCAGTGACAGATATTCCAAAATTTTTTCAGACAACTTGTTTAAAAATCCTTTCTGTGAATTAGAAAATTCCTTACATTTAATTAGAATTTCTCATGTTCATTTCCTCCTCTTCTGTTGCTGTGAACTTCTGAAAAGGGTCTGCCTCCATCCTCTCTCTGTACCCTCATATGGTGGTTGCAGACATAAGGTCTCCCTTGACCTTGGTTTTCTCCAGGCTGAATGGACTCAGTTCTCTCTGTCCTTCTACAACCTACTCCTGATTACACAGGTGTCCCCCTCCACTTCAGTATGTCTTTCCTAAAAGCAGGATCCCCAAACTAGTCACAGTACTGAAAATACAGATTCACATATGTTGAATACAGAGATCCCTTTATCCTTTGTCTGCACTCTTGCTCCTACAGACCTGAGTTAACCCTCTCTGCAGCAAGCCACTCTGATAGCTTGTGTTCAGCTGGCTGTTGAGCAGTGTCCTGCCTTCCCAGACAAAGGATCCTGCATTTGCTTTTGTTAATTTTTTTGAGGTTCCTGTTAGCCTGTTTCTGCAACCTGTAGAATTCTTTCTGAATAAGAAGCCCTGGACTCCAGTGTATCAGGTCCTTCTCCTGCAATATGATATCTATGAATACTCTCAAAAATCAATGAAATAATCTTATTTTAGTTTAATAAACTAATGGTTCAATTATCTTTTTAATGACTATACATTTCTGCTCTATTCCAGGAAGTCAGGGACTGCAAATACAAACTCAACACCACTTTTCACTTTTCTATTTGTGGATGTCAGTTTGTGGTAACAGTGGAAGAAGCAATAGTGCCACTGATTAATAAATCCATGAAAAATATAATGCCTATTTATAATACTAAAAGAAAAAAAAACTCAGTCTCAAGTACCTAGAAGAAGAGGAGTGTCTCGTACACTCAGGAACTCAAGCAGTAAAATGCAGGATCTGAAAAACTTAGATTCAGATCACCCCTCTGCATGAATTGTTTCAATAAATGCTTTCCCTTTACTTAAACATGAAAGAGCTCTTTCAATGTCTCCTGTTGACACTGCTCCATTGCATATACTCAATTAAATATTTACTGGAGAGAGGCAGTCATGTGTTCCCATCTCCTGAGCAAGTGTCCTAGTTAGGGGACTGGAGAGCTAATCTTGTTCTCCATCTCAATCACATTTTGAGCACTTTATCTGAAGTGGAAAAATGTCAACAGGAAAGGTTGAAATAAGTGTCCTAAGAATATCTTGTAGACTTACAGTTCACAGCTTTGTCCTGTTCAGAATGGGAACTGAAACAGCATAAATAACTTTTCAGGTAAATTGCCTAATCATCAAGTATTTTCAAATGTCTCTCTCAATCTCTCTGCTTGTAGTAACTTTTTATAAATTGCTTAAATACAGATTGAGATAACATATAATAGAATGACTCTCTTACCTGACAGTTGGGATATTTCCAAGCTGAGATATTGCTATTCAAACCTCCTAGGCCAAAGGAAAAACTGTGTTGATGAGCAGGATATTTCACAGTGCACATTTTATCACAGTTAAGAAAAAAAATAAAGATATTAAAGCTCATTTATTTCAGAAAAATAAATTATTATGTTTAAACCATGTGCTCCCTGAGAAAAAGAGGTTTTGTCATATATTTACTGTCAGAACATAAACCTGTCACATAAATGTTTTTCCACAGGTGTAAGTACCTCATACCCAATTACTTCACATCATGAAGTTAGATTTACTCTGCCTCACGCAAGAAGCTAGAACTATATTTCTTGACCAGAAATATTTTCAGTGTCAGTCTGAAAACAGGCACCTTAGAATTTTTTCTGGGTTGATGCAAATTGAATGATTACAGGAGATTATGATAGGGAAACAAACTCCTAAAGAGACTTTGTGGCTGTTGTGTACTCTATCATTTTTGAAAAAGGCCTTGGAGTTTTCCATGCCTCTCATGTTGTTAGCAGTACCAGATTGGTGGTTTTGTCTGCAAGCCAGATTATAAATCATCATCAGTGTTAGGCATGATATTCACTATTAATGCCTTGTTTTCCCTACTGAAATACACTTTTGTGCTTATTTTCTCTGATCCTTGGCATTCTGCTGACCATCAATCAAAAGAACAAGTTGGACATTCCTCTCTGTCTTGCCTCAGTGAACCCATGATTTTCTTGACCATTAACCACTCTCTGGAATGTACATTTACTGTTGGCATCTTTAGGCCTCCGTATCCCCCTCTCCTGGCACCAGGTTGCAAAGCAATATTTACCATCTACTGAATGAAGAGCATGTCACAGGCTGTTTGACATGGTCTGGGAGCCCACAGAAAACCACTGATGCATAAACCACTTCTATTCTACCAGACTGTGGGAGCCCAGAGAAATAAGCAGCCTTTCTGCTAGGGTGAACACACCTCTCACACACAAACCTGATATTCCTACCTTTACTGTTTAATAGGTTTCATTTTCACACAGAAAGGAATTGCAGACTGATGTTTATTGAAAGTTGTACTTTGAGAGAATTTTTCTCGAAATGTGTGATTTCAAAATCTTGATTTGATGCATCAGCTGTTCTCTTTCTTTACAAAAATACAGTGTTTACTGGAGTGAGGAAGTCTTCATTCATTATTCAGGAGCATGGAAGTTTTGACTTTTTCTTGAGCTTCTGCAAAACCCTTCAAAGGGAAGGAAAACAAAAATAGTTCAACATAAGTTCAGTTAGATGGGTGACTAATTTGTAGTGGTATTTCCCAGAAGGCTGCTAGTTCAAATACTTTATTTTATAAAATATATTTTTCCAATATGTATTTTCCTTATTGGAATCCTTCCTTTTGATTAGCCTGAAAGGTAATACATATTTTATCATCTTGCTTTGAGAAGGGGAAAATGCATACCTATGCTATATCAGTCTGCATCTTTATCTAAGTCTTGTTTCTTTAGCACTAAAATGCATCAACTTTGCCAAGCAAAAGGCTGTGGAAAATTGAAAAGATTAATTTTTCAAAGCCTTCTAACTCACTCATGATACTTCCTTGTCCACACTCTATCAATACAGTCACAATGGTTCTGATAAAGATTTGTACCTTGATACTAAACACAGTCTGTGGTCCTTTGTATGTTTATTTTATTACAATTTTGCAATCTAATTAATTAGCTTTCTTATGTAATTGATTTGGCATGATGTAGCTAACAGCAATAAATCCTCCAGTATTAGAAGGGGCATGACATTTCTCGCTCAGAAAGATCATATTTCTAGCTATCGAATGAACTTACCTAAAACATACTTGAATTACATTAAAAAAACAACAAAACAAAACAACAAAAACAAACAAACAAACAAACATACAAACAAACAAACAAACAACCACCAAAACAAAAACACCAAAAAAAAAACAACCCCACAAAAAAAAACAAACCAAACCAAAAAACCCCAAGCCAAAAAATCCCTGAAATCAATTAGAATTAAGGACTGAAATAACTTTTTAGTCACATGTCAATATTAGAGAGGGAAGCTGGACAATGAACCAGATGAGTTACCACTACCAGTCCTGCAGTTTGTACATCTACCATCTGACAACCAGACATAGTGGTGCTTTCTAGATGCTTTGTTCCATTCTGGCAATGCAAAATAGTAATAAACCTGGCTTAACCAACCTGTAAAGCTAAGTTTATGACTATGTTGCATTGGTACAATTGTAAGTAGCAGCTGTTGTGTAGCTGTGAGATTGGTCTGTGCCTCCCAGTCCTTTAACTCTCACGTTTTGTGATTTAAGGAAAGAGCAGAAGGTTGTGTGTAACTCTGCTAGAGAAATCTTACTTGTAGCAAGGGGCTAGGCACTTGAATTAGCCCATATATGAAAGTCAGTATGTGGCTGCAGTGGCTTGTAATTTAGAGTGGGATTTCTATCTTCCATATTTAGACATCTAAGCATTGAAATCTGAGCTCATCTCCTTGGGTTTCTTGTGTAGTGAGTGGAGAGAAAGAAGCAGAGGTTGTTCTTATACCTCTAAGTCTCTATTTTAGTTTAGTCTGAATTTCCTTTTATATTACCTATTATCTGGAGGCTTATATAAATGTATTCAGACTTAAATTTCTTATTATTAGGTACCTGAATTTTAGATTCAGTGTCTTAGTGACATGCATGCTTACTGAACAGAAAAGCCATTAAATGGCAGACACTAAGCTGGATGAACTGCAAGGTCCTCTTGCAAGGGGAAATGTTTTGCATCACCAGATTTTTCTGTTTTCTTCTCTTTGTTCCTTACTGAGGAGATTTCATCCTTAGAATGGACAGTGGAATTCCTAAACTCTTCATCTCCATTTGTATCAATCCTACTGAGAACAAGACCTGCATTTCAGTCCCCAACAAGCTGTGAGAAATAACTGGGAATCAGGAACTTGTACATATGTTGTTCTTCTTAAATGGATAAACCTCTTTATAGGGTTGATATATTTTAAAATATTTTTAATATTACCCTTTTAATCCTTCAGCACATTTTTATGTGGTGTCTCAGATTGTCCTGCTCTAAAATCACTGTTTTCAGTGATAATACATTAAGAAACACGTCTCATATATTTTAAAAAGTTGTATTAATAGCAGAATATAAAAGAATGACCTAACTCCTTTTTATGCACACAGAGCTTTGTCATCATTAATAAAAAAGATTTCTACAGATTATATTTTCTTTTTAATCCAGTTTAATCGGGGAAAGTTGACTGTGGTTAAAGATCTTGGGAGTTTTTAGAGCCTAGGAAAGACCATATGAATAAAATTTCCAGAAACTTCTAGGCAAACTTATTTCCATATAAACCAGATGCATGTTCTTTCTTATCCCACAGATTTGTCAATCTATTTGCATGTAGACAAAAGATTAAACTAACTAAATTAGGTAGCATTGACTTTGGTGTTTTTTTCCATTGCATGAAATAAATTTGGTGATGAAAACCTTCTGTGCTCATTTAAAAATTCCTCCATGTTTCTTTAGTTTTTTGTACAAAACCTCTTGATAAAGAGAAATAAATAGAAGGAGGGGATTGTTTGCTCTGCTCTGCACTGGGGCAGCCTCAGCTTGAATACTGTGCGCACTTTTGGGTGCCAAAATATAAGAAAGACATTCAGCTGTTAGAGAGCATCCAAAGGAGAGCAACAGTGATGGTGAAGGGCCTTGAGGGGAAGCCGTATGAGGAGTGGCTGAGGTCACTTGGTCTGTTCAGCCTGAAGAGGAGACTGAGGGGAGACCTCACTGCAGTCTGCAAATTCCTTCTGAGGGGAAGAGGAGGGACAGGCACTGATCTCTTTTCTCTGGTGACCAGTGCCAGAACCTCAGGGAATGGTCTGGAGCTGTGTCAGGGGAGGTTTAGGTTGGATATTAGAAAGAGGTTCTTCACCCAGAGGGTGGCTGGGCACTGGAACAGGCTCCCCAGGGCAGTGGCTACAGCACCAGCCTGACAGAGTTAAGAAGCATTTGGACAGTGCTCTAGGGCTAAGGTCTTGGTGATATTGGGTGACAGAGCAGAAGTGCATAACTCCCTTCCACTTCGAAGATGTAGAATGTGGAAAAGTATTTTCCCAAAACAAGAAAAAAAAAAACAAAAAACTAGGCTTCATCCTGGAGAAAACTAATTGGTTTATTCTGAGAGAGACCAGGAATTAAATTGTCTGTGTAATGGCAATGATTTTGGAATTAGGATCTGAAACACAGTAAAGTGGAATGGTNAGCCTGACAGAGTTAAGAAGCATTTGGACAGTGCTCTAGGGCTAAGGTCTTGGTGATATTGGGTGACAGAGCAGAAGTGCATAACTCCCTTCCACTTCGAAGATGTAGAATGTGGAAAAGTATTTTCCCAAAACAAGAAAAAAAAAAACAAAAAACTAGGCTTCATCCTGGAGAAAACTAATTGGTTTNTTTTTCTGCTTATGCTACTGACATTGGGCTTTGTTTCTTGATACTTTCATGTCATTCTTCCTTATAACTTATATTTTCCTTTTTTTTTTTTTGCTTGTTGCCCTTAAAACACAGATTTCAGTTGGTGAAAAACTTGTTAAAAGCAAATTTTTATGCTAAGTAGTCCCATAATAACTTCTGAATTTGAAGCTGAGATAAATATATCAGTCTACTGTAAGAGCCTGAATGAGAGATGTGGGACTCCAGGCGGCTCTTCAAAATGCAGTTTATTCAGTCCGAGATGGTACAGCAGTCCAGGGTCGTGGGCGACAGAGCCTGTGCCTACAGCTGTCAGCTCCAGCTGCAGGCAGGCCTGGAGACCCTTTGGTTTTGGTTACAATACATTATATACTTTTCTTTGCTGAGC
>VZTR01000233.1:19054-43811 GCA_013400775.1 Chaetops frenatus | reverse complement strand
TTCCTGGGGGAAGGTCTGGAATGACTTTGGACTGGAGCAAAATTGACCAAAATTAGAGATAGCAAAGTTATCTAGGTGTCTTGGAGCTGGAGGGAGCATTGGATGCTTCTAAAATTTTTTATGATGGAAGGATACATAGGGGCTTTAAAATGACTTTGAATACTGATCACCTGCAATTTAAGGATTTGAGTTAAAATCATGGTATTGAATACAAAGATGGTTTATCATCTGTTTAGTGACCTAGGTTCATAAAAAATGTTGTAAGGTGCTAGTCCAAGTCATGCTTTGTTCTTCACTTTTACTGTTGGTATTGGATAAAAGCATAAACAAAAAATGCAAAAGTTTCAAGCCATGTAAAGTTAATGGCTTTAATTATAAATTAAATAAATACCTATTTGGTATTTATTTATTAGGTATTTATTTTGATGGATAAATACCTATTTCCATGCTTTAAGCATGAAGTAAATGTTGGCCATTTCTCCAGTTTTCCCTGATCAAGAAGGTCTAGACTTCTACTGCAGATTACTTTTGTCCTATTGCCCTAGAAGAACTGTCAGTCTTCTCTCTCTGTAACTTACTTGGTCGTACCTCAGTGGGAGCAAAGGTTTCTGCATACCCATCACAGTCACTCTTTAGCTGTCTTCTCAATTTATTTTCATCCATGTACACCTAATATTAAAATTTAGGGTCTTGTTTACTCCCCCAATCCCTTACATTTATGCTGATATAATATTGAGCAAAACCCACAATTCTGGTCTAAAGAGGAAAGACAATGAGTTGGTTTTCACTTAAAGATTCAGATTCTTCCTGATCTCTGGACAATAATTGAGACCTTGGCAAAAGGACAAACAAGGTTTGCAAGATTCATCTTCTGAAGTCTAGTGAGTGGATGAATTTGTATCCCTAAAACTGGTCCTCTCAAATGCTTTGAAGAACATGCTACCTGCTTTACACAGGTGGTTCTCTGCGAGGTCAAGCAGCCCATTATTTGCCTTAGCTAATGGAGGTGTCAAAGGGCTGTTACAGCTCTGAAGCTTAAAATTTGCTGTGAAAAGCTGGAGGCTGAATCACATGTTGATGAGCACAGCAAACACTGAGTTATTCTGTCCTTCATTATATAAAAAAAGTAATACTCCATCCACTATTTGTAATCTTACTGCTAATGTTATTATCCATAAAGGCAATGAAATATAAAAATTCTAAAAAATAAAGACAAAATAGTTTATAGAAATAAAATGAGAGTGAAGGAGAAGCTCCATCCTTTTATCAGGTGCAGTGACAAAGTATGGAGGAAATCCTGAGGTACCTGAGGTCTTCTTTGCCTCAGTCTTTAATAGTAAGCTCAGTCATTGTCCAGGTATCCAGCCCCATGGGCTGGAATGAAGCCCCCATAATCCAGGGGGAAATGGCCAGTGATGTGCTGCACCACTTAGACACACACAGGTCCGTGGATGGGATTGACCCAAGAGTGCTGAGGGAGCTGGTGCAGGTGATCACTGAGCCAATTTGAATCATTTACCAGCAGCCCTGGTCAAATGGAGAGGGCCCAAGTGACTGGAGGTGGGCCAATGTGACACACTTCTAAAGAAGGATCGTCAGGAGAATGAGGGGAGCTACAGGCCTGTCAGCCTGACCTCATCTCCAAGGAGGCTCATGGGGCAGATCATCCTTAATGCCATAACATCGCATGTGCAGGACAGCCAGGTGGTCAGCATAGGTTTAAGAAAGGCAGCTCCTGCCTGAATAGTTCGACTTATTCATACTATTCATCTACTCTCTGATAGATAATTCTTTACCTATTGGGTGTTACTTAAACTACAGACTGCCTATGAATTGTTCCTTGTTTTTAAAAAGCAAATAAGGATTGATTTTTGAATATCCCTAGGAAAAGGTCTCCAAAAAGTATATTGTGCTCTTAAGGTTCTGATTAAACAGTTTTTGGAAAGAGCTGGGCCTACTGTGTTACACAAGCCATCTTAGGTGGAAGGACTAGGGTATATTTCAGGAGGATGGAATCCAATCTAATGCTCATGTGGTCACCACGCGTGATTCCACACGTTCCTCTCCTGCGTTCCTCTGGCTGCCGATCTGGAAAATGCCGGTAGCTCAAGAGTTCAAGCAAAGAACCAGTGGGAGCTATATGAATTTTTAAAATTAGGCTTTGCTCCTGGAAGAGAGCATTTATTGAATTAACTTCAAGCTGCTTTAGGCAAGCGATCAATTATTTGATTTACCCTGCTAGTTGTGCAAAGTATTTTTGTGTGTAAGGTAAAATGGTTGTGTTACTCATCTACTCTAATATTATATTTGCAGAGTTAGTCTGTAAATTCACAGTGGACTGTTAAGTGCATTTGGCAGTCGATTGAGCTTTCCACACATGCAGTATAGTCAAAGCCATAGAACTTGTGTTCCAGTGAAATCAGATATTCAACTTGGATGTGGAGTAAGCACACTTGCCAGAAGGGTGTGGGACCTTCTGGCTTTTTTTGGTTGACTGAAAGTCTGTCATACACTATGCCCTACCTTTTCCACCAAGAGAAACCTCCAGTTTCATAGTTTTTGGGGAAAATGAACCTATGTTTCCTCCTTTGAAGAAAAGTGAAAATTAGAAGGGAAAAATAATACATTACTCTAGTAATACTTTGAGACAATGTCTAAAGTTAACTGCATGTTGACTTTATTAGTTCTCCAAACCTATTTTGATCAAGGGAGTGGGAGTGTTGCTTACTTGTTTTGGGCCTTTTTTAAGCTCAGGAGAGTCTATGGCTTTTCAAGACCAGAGGCATGAAGAAATTTGAAGTCTCTCTTGAGAATTAACAATTTTGTGTCTTAATGTCTGCGTTGTTGGTTTGACAGTATTCTAGCTTACTTAACACCAGCAGCTCTGTTGGAACTTCATGCTTTCATCGTTTGCAGTTAACCTTAAACTCAGTCATCCTCCACTTTTCTTAAAAAAATCTGTAAGTTAGTTTTTCTGATTTTGCAAATTAGATAAAAATTACAATGTATCAGACAGGACAAGCTGAAATTTAGAGTTGTTACATGTTAGGAAAATTTTGTATGGCTTTCCAGACAAACCATGTTAGGCCACAAGTAATTGTTTTGGATAGGTCCACAAACTGAGAATGACACTCTTGATTTTTTTGGGAGATGTTGTTTTGGAGATTGTGGGTTGGGTTTTTTTGGTTCTCTGTTGCAAGTGGATCTGATTGCAGTACAGAATTTTCATTGAAATGGGCAAATCAAATCAAAGTAGACTACTTAAAATGTTAGCAGAAGAAACTTCTATGACAGCAGATCTCATGGACCGTTTGCCTACTCAGTGTAATAGGTTTGGGGAAGTTCTGGTTGAACACTTGCCGGAACTTCTCTGTGCCAGCTGGTGGTAGGAATAGAGGATGTACAAAATTACTCTGAGCCCCTGTATCTGGAGGTTCCCCTTCTGCTTTCTGTGTCTTCTGTGCTGCTTATCCACTACATAAAAAAAAAAAAAAATCCAACCTTAAGCCAGGGTGGTCTAACATTAGACGTCATACATAGGTTTCAGATACTTTTGTTGTAACATTTCAGATACAATGTTGCACTTTAAAAATTCCTTCAGATTTGTTACCTTAAATTGTGTCTCACCTAGGAGTAGTTTGGAAGTCTTTGACTGCAGATGCTGCTCTTCTTACAGCAGCTGCAGAAACAACTGACATTGTATAAAGAGCTTGTTTTACTTCAGTAGTGTTTCTAAATGGTCTCTTGTTTCTGTGAGTAGATAATAAGCAGAGCTGTTCTTCCAGAATGTATTTTGTGTATTTTGCAATAAATGGGACTGTTATGCTTAATAAACTTAAAAGTAAGCAAATAGATGAAGAATTAATTCCAAAGCCTTGATAGGTAAGAGAAGGACTTGTGGTAACTGCCTTGAATTCCGTAAATAAAAAGGCTTTGGGTTTGGAAAATGTTCATAATATTTAAGATGCTAAATTGCTATATTTTCATAATGGTTTATTTTTGAAAGACAATATGCAGGGTCTAATTCAGTAACTTATGCTTGGACAAGTAAAAGAAAATGAAGGATATCAGTTTTATTGAACTTCACTGTGGATTAAGGGATTTATAGAGCCTCCAGCAGGTACAAGTAACTCATTCAGTATCTTGGGAAGAAAAGATCAGCTATACTTGACTTTCATGGTGGTAAACTGCCTGTATTAGATCAACAGTACCTGGAGCGTTGTGTGATTTATGAAAATACTTTTTCAAGGACAAGTATTATTAGAAAAGGTCTAAGACAAGCAATCTATAAAAAAAAATTGCTTTATAAGAGGATGAGGTGGGGGAATAGGTGGAGGGGTGGGTTTTGGGTTTGATTTTTTGGTTTTTTTTTTTTTTAATTCTAATGAAATTTCAAAACTACTGGCTTCCTCTGTTCTCATAGATGTTTATTTCCTGTTCTTTACCTATATGACCCAAAATGACTTATTTTAGCAAATAAGATCTAGCACCTAAGTAATAATGTATTTTTAGTAGGCAGAAAGGCCTCTTTGCTGTCTGATTCATGGAATAATATGGACTCTTGGAAAGTGCAAGTATAAAGTGCATTGGTTTTGTTTCGTTTTTGTTTTTGAAAAGGTCGTCTTCATTACATTCTACCTTGCCAAAGTCATTCCGTGATCTTGTGATGGAAGAGGAAAAATGTATGAGTGTGAATAATTCACCTGGTACTGGTATTAAAAGATGTGGATATAAAGGATCTGAGGATTCATCAGTCCAAAACACCATAAGGTTAGAATGCATTTTTTTCTAATTGGTCAACCATTATACAAGAAGCACAATGACCTGTTAAATTCTGCTGAAATGGGAAAGAACAAATTGTCATTTAAAAAAAGCATTCATTTGATGATTCTGTTAATAAGATTTTATGAATGAAATCCTCTTAAGAATAGGAAGTTTAAAGACTTAAGCAATTTAATGCCACTGCTGATACTTTGTTTCAGGTTCAAAGTGTTTGTATTCATAGAGATGAATACATGCATATATATATATATTTATATAAACTTCAAGCTTCAAACAAAATATGTCTGTGTTTGTTTGCCTGTGTATGTATGTATAAAATGATAAACCTGTATTTTCTAACTTCTGTCGAAATTAAGTATTCATGAGCATTCAAATATGGCAATCATGAAATATGTTGCTAAGGGATATTTCTGTCTAACCACTGAGGGGATAAAATCTGTCTGTTCAAACACAATTCTGGCATTTCCTAATCTGAGTTTTTTTATAAGATGACTTAATTGTTTGAGTGCAGTTTGTCATGGAGGACTTACAGAAACGTTGATGCATGGTTATATCTGTGTATTCCAATTACTGTGGGACTACAGTTCCAAGTACAAAAATAAGGCACATGTGAATTATATCTCTAGGTATTATAAAATATTGCTCTTTTCTCAAAATGTTTTAGCCATGCATCCTCTTTCTACTTCCAATAAAATCACTGTTTGGGGTTAAAATAACTGCCTAAGCTGAGGAAAGAATCTCAGCTTTATTCCTGAAGGTCTGTATGACCGAGTTGCCCACCTTCCTGCATTTCTTCCCCCTGTCATCAGTAACTTTGAATGCTAGACATTTCAAATGTATTTCCAAAACAGCCTGAAAATCCTGCAGACTTTCCCACCTACTACCCAGAAGTGCTGCAGGCCAGCTGACCCACAGTGTTAGGGAAGCCAAGTGTGACACCACAACTGCCTGACTGGTGGCTTCCCTGGCAAAGGCACAGCCCCAGTGTGCCAGAGGGGGTGAGCAAGGCAGGCTCTGTGACAGAAACCAGGATGAGCCACAGTCAGTGAGCACAGACAGGTGTATTGGGATCAGGCAAGGTTGACGCCAAACTTGAAAATCAATTCAGGCTCAGGAGCAGCAAAGCTGGGCTTGGCCATAGCTACAGCACAGCTCAAGAAAGGCCTGAGGGACTGAGCTTAAATGCTGCTCTTGCTGAGAGGGGGAGCTTCTGTAATCCTTCACACGACTCTTCTTACAACTCAGCTTTAGAGCAGCCTGACTGAAGTTTACACAGTGTGTTGGGGGAGAAGTTTGCAGAGCTGTTGGTGCACAGGGAGCTGTGTCGTTATCTAGCTGTTTTTCTTATGAACTGTTCCACAGTCCTCCAATAACTGACTCCTCTGTGGGGAAAAGAAAGTTCTGCTAGGCCTCACCTTTTGTTGTTCAGCTTTTATAAAAACTGGTGTTTCCCTAGGACAGAAGTAGTACATGTGCTTCTGCTAGATAAAGAAATGAGGGTAGAAATGTAGGAACATTGTGTGTGGGATAGTGTCTGAGGAGAGAGGTAGGAGGCATTTGGAGTGTGTGTCATGGGGAGGCATTCTTCAGGAACAGAGTGATAAAGCTAAAGTTACTGTAGTGAGTGGAAGTGTGGGGACATGAAACACAAATCTGCAGAAGAACAGGTATTGTTCATTTTGTTGCTAGAGTAATAATAGAATTTTTCATCATATGGGACACGCCAAGGGCCTGTGGTAAGAAAACTTCCGCAGGATGCTATTATTAGTTTTGTCACTACAGCTCTGTAATCTTCATAAAGTCATTTCTTTTCCTTTTGCTCTGCCTCATCTGTGCAATCTGGCCATTCTGCACGCTCTCAAAGTGGATTATTTGAGCTGAATCCAGGTCTAATATATTAACTGTGTGAAGATGACACATTAAGCTAGTGGAAACCTACCAGATGGCTCAATTGACTATCATCACTTTGAAAAGAAGGCCCTTATAAAGCTATTTCAGGTTGTTTTTGAATTGTGTCTGAAGATGCTTATTTCTCTCTATCAGTTGTAGAGAGCCTAGGTGACTAGCTTCTCCATCTGAAACTTAGGAGTTGAGTAGTAGGTAGTTTCATTTTTGACTGTACAATTCTGTCACAGTAGGCTCTGATTTTTACCTGTGGCATTTAAGGGCTATTTCTGTGAAGATTAATTATCCACACCCTTACCTCTTCCTTTTTAAGGGAAGGGAATTACACAAGCATGGAGTATAAGCAATACTCACCTGTGACGTCAGACTTGGTGATGGTACACTGAGGATACTTGCATGACTTAATTTTCCTGCTTTGTCTTGCTTCTTTTGGATAAACTGCGCTAATTAAACTGACAATTTTCTTAGGTGTCTGGATGAGGGTATTTTGGATGGTGATGTAAGCATTCTTCTATGTACTGTCACCTTCCAGTTATTGCAATACAGAATTGTGGTGATTTGAACTGCATTTAATCCAGAGGCAGATCATCCCAAGAGCTGGGGGACATGGATGTAGCTGCACTGTTTGCAAGTGCACCTCATCCTTGGAGTTATGCTGTGCATGTGTAGCTCATAGTCCAAGCTAAAAACATAGGCCTGACATGACTTAATTTAATTGTGGCAGCCTGAGTTGTCTTCACTGTGTTACTCCAGGGAGCAGTGAAGAGTCTTAGTGGAAACAAGTATTTGCAGCTTTGTGTGGGAATGGCCTAGTTCTGTCATGGCTAATAATGAGCTAATGAGTAGCACATGACTCAAATGGTATAGCAAAACCCAGGAGGGTTCTGCAGGAGACCAGGCTTTGTGTTCTTTTTCTGAGAGTAGTTATTAGATCAGGGAGGCACCAAACCTGACCTGGCTTCTCATGAACAAATACTCAAGACACACTAGGGAGCTGAGGGCTGGGGCATTTTGGTGGCTCCACAAGAGTCATGGCAAGTTCAGCCAACTGAGTTAATCAGGTTGGTTCAGTACTGATGATACTTGGCTGGTTTATTTCCATGCTGAACCATTTATGTCTCTCCATCAGTCTTAATTTCCAAGATTTCCAGGTTTCCAAGTTCTATATTTTTGAGGGTTTTTTTCCATTTTTCTGTATATGCTAGCTTCACATTTCCTGTGTATTCTGTTTCTCCTAGTCATATCGATGCCAGCTAAGGAATTAATTTAGCATGTTGAAATATCTGCAGTTGATTTAATATCTGGACTGAGTGTTTTGTTAGCAAGAAACACAGATGTACATATGTACAAACAGCTTCAAAATACCTGGACTTGTTCCTACATTTTAAAACCCCATTGGCTTTAAATGAGGGAGATGATACAGGTATTTATTTATCTTTTAACTGATCAGTAGAGTATGCTGTGATGTTAGAACTATTAATTCCAGTCTTGGGAAATTCCTGTGTAGGTGATTTTTTGTTTGTTTTTTCGGTTTTTGGCTTGTTTGTTTGTATAGAAGTTATTAGGTTTGTTAAGTCTAACAATCCAGTTGGGTTCATTTATACCCATGCTGTGAGTTCTTTGTTTTGGGAATGGAAAGAAGAGTGTAGCTGGCAAATCAGTTATTGTCAAATGTGCTGGAAGGTGAGTATTATTAAAGCAGGTGGAAAAAGAGATAAAATTGAGAGATAACATCAGTATAAAAGCACAGAAGGCTGCCTTCATCTCCTCTTTGTCTTCCTTTTCTTTGGTTCTTTTCTGCTTTTTAACGGTGTTATCTTTAAGTGCAGTAAAATCTGGAAGCTAATTTATCATAGAATGGTTTGGGTTGGAAGGGACCATAAAGATCATCTCATTCCAACCCTCCTGCCAGGGGTGGGGACACCTCCCACTAGACCAGGTTGCTCAGAGCCCCGTCCAGCCTAGCTTTGAACACTTGCAGGGGTGGAGCATCCACAGCTTCTCTGGGCATCCTGTTACAGTGCCTCACCACCTTTACAGTGAAGAAGTTCCTCCCAGTATCTAATCTAAACCTGCTCTCTTTCAGTTTGAAGCTTTGTCCTGTCATTACATGTGCTTGTAAAAAGTCCCTGTCCATCTTTCTTACAGGCTCCCTTCATGTATTGGAAGGCAACAATTAAGTCATGCTTAAGCCTTCTCTTTTCCAGACTAAACAAATCCAATTCTCTCTGCTTTTCCCTGGATAAAGAGGTGCTCCATACCTCTAATCATATGGGTGGCCTCCTCTGGACTTGCAGCAAAGTCCATGTCTTTTTTTGTGCTGAGGACCTCAGAGCTGTATGAAGCTAAAAAATAGTGCTCTGCTTTGAAATCACAGAATAATTTTGATTCTAATTTTTAATTAGCCTCCCACTCAAAGTAAGTCAAACTAGATCATATTACTCAGGACCTGGTCTCGTTGAGTTGTGACTGCTTCCAAGTGTTAAGATACCCCAGACTTTTTGGGCAGCATGTTTCAGTGGATTGTCATCTCCATATGGTATTTTTATTTCTTCTTTTATCTATCTGGGATTTACAATTTTGCCTCTTGTGTATGTTGCCTCTAATCTGTCATTGTGCACTCATTTGTTCTCAGTTGCCCATTTCTCCAGCCTCTTGAGGGCTTCTGAAAGGCAGCCTGGCATCCAGAACGTGCACCATCCCCAAACTCTCCACAGCCAGCTGTGACCTGCTGAGGGTCCGCTCTGTTCTGTTCTATCAAAGATGTTTAACAGGATTGGTTCCAGTATCAGTCCCTGAGGACCCCCACTAGTACTTGGTTTCCAGTTGGACTTTGTACAGCTAATCCATTTCCAGACCATTTTCCACCCATCTCACAATCCATTTGCTCAGTCCATATTTTACAGGCTGAGTACAAGGATACGTGACCTGGCAATGTGCGTTGTTTGTTTTGTTGGAAAAATTATGTTTCGTGACAAAAAGCTCAATATGATTAATTTAAATCCATTTTTGATGATGGATTTTGGATTTCAGATTTTTTGAGATCTTGCCCTTACCACTTAGTGGTAGGAACCATGTTTTTTGTTATCCTTGGAATTATGTTCTGGGGAAAATATTTCAGACAGAGTACTTGGTAGTTACTGGAATTCTCTTAACTTTCTATAGATTTTTTTCTGTTTTATCCAAGAGCTTGTGGTCACTTAAAAAGGATTACCAAAGCCTTAAAGAAAATTGAGAGTGATTTATTGAAACAGCAACACCCTTAGAGTTGTTTGCAGTGCCATAAAATAATTCAAAAAATGTTTGCCAGCATGTCACAGTATGCTGTAACACTTTCTTAGGGTTCTGAAAATTGCATAACTATCCTGTCAGAGATAGGTATTAAATCATGAGAACTGGGCCCTCTCTTCTACTGGTGTAGGATTTTTCTGACAAATATACTTGTCTCTTAAGGAACACAGTATAACAAATGTGACTTCTTTTTGTTGAGAGGTTGACATTTTGCAGCTGAATAAAATACCTTCCTGTCAGGAATTCTATAAATATTTCAAGTTCTTTTTTTCTATTCTGTTAATTCCAGTTTTATGCTATTCTTGTGATTATGGGAGGCAGTTACAGGATGTGTACTGGAAGTCCGTAATTTCTCTGTTTACACTCAAAGAATTTACTCTAGTGCTATTGTAGCTCTGGCTCTTTTGTGTGAAACACTGAATTTGGATGCAGGACAGCTAGACTTTTTATCTTGAGTCTTTATCTTTTTATCCTGAATTTTTTGTTCTTTCATACCTTTATAGGTAGTGCTGTTAAGCCAATTGAGTTATGTTAGTGCATAACTCAATTGGCTAATCTACATGTAAAAAAGGAGAAAAGCTCTTTTTTAAAATAAACAACCAAAAATGAAACTCTTTTTCAAATTCTCAAATGTTAGGAAATGCCAGAATTAATGCCCAAGATGAAATTCCATTAGGGTCTGGCAGTTAGAAATGAGAATCAGTGTCTTTTTCAGTCACAGTATCACACTTAAAAAAGAATTCAGCATTACATCCTAATGCCTTTCCTTGGGAAAAACCCTACACATTTGTTATAATTGCCTACTATAAGTTTGTATTTCACAATTCAATGTAGGAGAATGCTCTGCCAGTGACTTTTACTTTCCTTTTCTACCTCTCTCCAGGTGCACCACTAGAAGTAGCCCAGGTCTGGAAGACCATGTTCTGGATTCTCCACATCTGGAGAACCATAAGTAAGTTTGGCAGTGGCTTAGATTCGGAAACTTTTTTTTGTGTTGTGCTGACCTTGATTTTACCTCATGATATTGTTGGTTTTTTGGGGTTTTTTTTGCAGTCCTTGGTCAGCAGCATCACCAACCAGCTCTCCTGTGATAGCACCTGTCATGTTCTCAGCTATTGTAGAGGAAGAGCTCCAGCAAGAAGCTGCTCTTATTAGGAGCAGAGAAAAACCTTTGGCATTGATCCAGGTAAAGTGCTAAGTTAGTGCTGCCTGAAAGTAACACAAGGAGTTTCCAATGGCTCTTTCAGAGATCAGTTATTAGTATTTATTATGTATTAGTACATGTCATTTACCTAATGATATTAAATATCATTTACTAATAATAGTGTCACACTGCTGTTTGATCAGGTAGATCTCTATTAAAGTCAAAATGGCTAAATCCATGATAAATGTATTTGCAGCATCAGAGAATGGTTGAGTTTGGAAGGAACCTCTGGAAATGGTCTAATCCAAACCCCTGCTCAGAGCAGGGTCATTTTAGAGCAGGTTTCTCAAGGCCATGTCCAGGCAGCATTTGGTTATCTGCAAGGATGACTAATGGCCTCTCTAGAAAACCTGTTCCAGGGACCACTCTCACACCTCAAAAGATTTTTAAATGCCATTTTCTGTTTTTTCAATCTGTGCCCATTGCCTCTTCTCCTGTCTTTGGGTACCACTGAGAAGAGTGTGGGTCACTTGTCTTTATTCTCTCCTATCAGGTACTTATTCACTTTGATAAGGTCTCCCTAAGCTTTCTTTTCTCCACACTAAACAAGTGCAGTGTGCTGAGCATCTCCTCAGTGTCAGATGCACTGGGCTCATAATCATTTTTATGCCATGTCACTGGACTGTTCATTATATGCATGTTTCTCTTGTACTGGGAGGTCAAGAAGTGGACTCAGCACTTCAAGTGTGTCTCACCAGTGCTGAGTAGAGGGGAAGGGTCATCTATCTCATTTTTCTGGTGGTGCTGTCTCTCACAGAGCACAGGAGGCTGTCACCCTTCTTTGCCGTATGGGCACATTTCTGGCTAAAAGACTGAATTGTCCACCAGGACTCCAGCTCTTTTTATGGTAGGCTGCTTTCCAGCTTGTCAGCTTCCAGTGTGTACTGGTGTCTGGGGTTCTTCTTCCCGTGAACTGGACTTCATGTTCCCCTTTCTTGAACTTCATGAGATTCCTTGTAGCCCATTTTTCCAGCATTGTCTGGGTCTCTGAGTGGCAGCACAACCATCTGATGTATCAACCACTCCTTCCAGTTCTCTACTGCTTGTAACCTTGCTGAGGGTGCACTGTGTCTCTTCCTGTGGGTAATTGATGAAGATGTTAAACAGTACTGGCCCTAGTTTCAGTCTCAGTGTTGGTGCTAGTGACCGGCCTCTAGCTGGACTTTGTGCCACTGGTCACAACCCTTTGAGATCACCAGTTCAGCCAGTTTTCAGTCTGTCTCACATTGCATTTATGAGATCTGTTCTTAAGCTTTTCCACTTAAACTCTTAGTTAATACTTAAGCTGTAGCACTTTCCTTGGTATTACCTAGTAGTCACTCAGATTCTCTTGCCCTTCTTGAAGGTAGGAATGACATTTGATTCCTTCTAGTCCTCAGGAATCAACCTGTATTGCAACAATTCTTCAAAAGCTTTCTTGAGAGTGGTCTTGCAGTCATTTTGGCCAGATCTGGTCTCTGGGGCCTGGCATTGCTAGAGACTGATCTTAATGCTTAAGACTAAGGTGAAGGTCCCCAGCCTTTGCCATGTCTTTTTCATTTGGTGGCGGATCCATGTTGACTTTTTTTGCTCCTGTAGAAACGAGATTTCTTCAAGTTGTCTGAAGAATGCATCATCTACTCCTTCTTGATTACGAAGTCTGATGCATTCAGGATAAGTAAAGCCAGTTCATAACCATGCCCATGGTGTAAATGTAGACCTGACACTGATATACATGCTCTGTTTTTCTTTCCAGATTGAGGAGTGTGCTATTCAAGACTTATTAGTCCACTATGAAGCTTTTGACAACCCTGAAGAATTTGTGACCGTTGAAAGGGCTCCACAGGGACCTATAGCAGCACCTATGTGGAACAAGCACTAATTTGTACTCTTCACAGTCCTCCCTTCCACAGTTCTTACTGTTGTATGTGCACTTTTGGAATTGTAATTCTTACAAGTAAAACAGGACTGGAAGAATAAGAATCATGTAATTTTTAACATCAGCATTAAGACACTGCCCATAATCACTAGGTATTTGTTAGAGAAAATGAAATAATGTGTTCACTGTGTCCTTTACCCACAGTATCTATTGTACGTATGTTTTGAGAGCATTTCTTTAATGACACATATTATTAGTAATGTTACATGAAGCTGTAGATTGGGAATGTATTTGCTAATCTTAAGTTGTAAGGGTTTTTTGTTATCTTTACAGGTGAAAAGCAAGTGTTTATTTTGTGATTCAATGGGGAATTGAATGTGCAGAATTAAACACATTTGAAGTTTGGGGGGTGGTGTGTCCTTCAGACCTTTCTTGCAAATTGGGAATATTGGGAAAAAGTTTGTGCTTGAACTTCATGTAAAAGTACAGTCTGGCAATGCAGTTTTTCTTAAGTTCCGTGTGCAAGTCCTGTTTCTCTGGTTGCTGTGGCCAGCACGTTTCCCTGTCCTGCCCCAGGCTGTGCCTCCATGCCCGGCCATTGCCTGCGCTCGGCTCGGCTGTGGAATTAGTCACTGGTGTGAGGGAGCCTGGCCTTGGAGCAGCCAGCTCTGCCTTGAAGTAAAGCACACAGCTCAAGAGAATGTGGTGCCATTTAATTAGCCCATCTGTAGTCTTACTTTGGTAAATATGGTACGGTTTTAGAACCGCTGTGTTTGGGGACAATTCACTTGAAGTGCTGAGGAAATAAAAGATCTCTGTATATGTTGTTAAAGCTATAGGGGTGAGTGCTTGACTGGGAAATTTACAAATACCTAACCTGCAAAGATTATCATAGATGGCTTTCAGTATTGTGTTCCAAAGTTCTCTGTGCCTGGTTGAAACAAATTTATATATATATAAAAAATAAGAAAAAAAAAGGTAGCCTTATCTGCAATATTTTGTCTAGTTTGTCTTGTTTGTATAGGTGTCTTTGAACTTGTACTTCCTCAGTAATATCAATACTCGTGAACTCTGGAAAACTGGAATGGAGAGATCTACAGAAAATGAATGTAAAGAATTGATCACTGTGTGATAAAAGAATCTTGAAAAAAGTGATGTAGATATGTCTTAATGATTTCAGGTCAAGCTGCACCAAAAAAATCTCCCACAAAAATTGTAAAAAAACGCAATAAACCATAAAACCTTGATTTATACAAAGTTAGTATACTTTTATGTGCTGTCTATATATAATCAATGATTTAGGTAACTATAGAAATCTATAAGTCTTTCTTTTGTGTCTGAAACAAGAACTGTAGACATTTTGAAGCCACACAGGCAAGGAAAGATGTAGGTTTTAATTCTGTTTTAAATTCTATTGGTAGTTCATTCACTATACTGATGATAGTACTTGCCCTAAGGGCTTTACTTGATGCACTAAAGGGCCTTAGGGCCTGCTGAAACTGTCCTGGTTTAAAAGAAATCTTACCTAATGTGAGAGATAGCTATAGAAGCAACAGACCTTTCCAGGTGGGAACCTAATTTGTTATCAAATGTAAAACTATTGGAAATTCACTAATTTGCTTTTTTTCTTTTTTTTTTAAATATGTTGTTGAAAATCTCATTCTTCTGAAATATCAAGAGAATTGGTGTTTCCACCATGCCAAGGAGCTTGACTGCTTTCAAGTTGTGGTTTTATTGTCACTGTTCATTTAGGCATCATCACTGGTTAGATGTAATATTCGTAAACCAAACTGAGGAATGATCAGTGTACCACTCTTCTGGAGTTGAGAACACTAAACTGCTGTGGTAGAACAGCTTTATTAAGGCTAAAACATGTCATGGAAAGCTGGCTTTTTTCTAGCTCAGATGCCCAACTTTGTGGCTTTTTTTTTTTGTTATGCCAAACATGAATTCCACCTCTGCTCACTCAGCTCTAATAACATTTTGTCATTTCTGGGCTTGTTAACTCCTTTATGTTGCACCAAAACAGGCTTGAATTCCCAGGTTCTAGTGAACATAATGCAGCACATCAGAGTTTGAGGTAAAAAGTAATATTTAGCATATAGATTTATAAGTTCAAGAAGATGTATTGTAGCTATTTAGTGTAAGAAATACAATTTTAACAAAAAGACTCTAGTTCATATTGTCTCAAAGACAAATGAACCATCCTTCGGCAGTTTCCTTGAACAACCCTAAGCATTTTTTCTTTTTTCCTTCATCATTCATTATCCCCAACTTCAATAACTTCCTAAAAAATAGAGGAATAATTAAAAGTTGCAAATATTTTCACATTCAAATGAGAAAGAAAAACATTTCAAATTTTAATACGCTGCTACCTTCAGGACTTGCTGTTATCGTCATTGTGTCAAGTCATTTGAGGAATGTATAACTTTTCTGCATTATATATTGAAATGAAAATGCAAGTAAAGTGGGATACTTCAGTCATTTATAGAACCTTTGCTACTTTTATTCCTCAAGGATAGACGTGGTTTTTAGTGACAGTATTGTTGAATGAAATTTCCATATTAGGACTGGAACTCTTTTGCAACCTTTCTCAGAACACCATTGACAAAAAATTTACTAAATTTCCTAATTTAACTTGTGTTACAAATCTTGATGATACCTTCCTACCATATGTTTTTCAACTAAATTCCCCATCCCCCACCCTGTGGTTAGCATCATTTAGAGGTGGCAATAGGATATTTTAGCTGCATATTCTAAAATGAACACTTTTGAACTTCAAATGTGTCTATTTTTGTCCCCATGCCTGCCCCTCCTTTCTTTTTTTTTTTTTTTATTTTAATAGTACAGAAAGAGACTCAGCTCTTTTGACAGTGTTCAACTTGATTGTGTTCACTGATTGTTCTGCAATAGAAATGATGTTCTGCAACCCCTTGGCAGCCTGAACTCTCCTCCTTACCCAAAGAATTGCTAGCTCGGAGATAAAGACAAGTCAGAACAGAACACTGAATTGTTAGATCATATTCTAAATATAAAGGTAGAAGATTTACATTGGAATAAGGTAATTTAAGCCCTTAATCCTTGACTGGTGGGATGTCACCGGAGACACTGTTAGTTTGTAGTAATAGGAGCTGATCAATTAAGGTATCGAACGATCTTGGAATGGATTCCATCCATTTTACTCCAAGAAAAGTTTGTAAAACTCCACTGAAGAACCTGCTACTTAAACTGAAGGGAAAGGTTTTCTCTATTGCCTGATGTGCTGGACACTGGTCAAGTGAGGTGTTGAGGTATCCAAAAGATGAATCTCTCCTGTCAAGGCTCTAGCTGTGGCAGACTTCAGAGAAATACCAAAAGGGCAGGGACTATTTTTGTAGTGTTTAAGGTGTCTAACCTTGAGAAAAAACTTTCTTTAGAAGGCCAACAAATTCACACACACAGAGTGTATATTTGAAATGAAAGGGTTTTTCTCTTCTGCAATTATACAGCAGAACAGCTTTTGTGAGTTTAGTGGGTCCCTCTAATGGCTTGTGTGAGATTTTTTGCGTATGAAAGAGTGGTATCTGACACAAACCCTACTTAAAAAGTTTTTTCTTTCCAAGAAAATTCTTCCTACACTACAGTGTATCATGGCACCAAAAAAAAAGCCATTTTTATAGCAGCTTTCAGATACTTCTATGGACTTATATTACTAATCCTTCAACACTAGGAGTTCTTCAAGGCTTTGCCTGGAGGAAGAGATTTAGATAGGAAGAATGTGCTTGAGATGAATATACTCCTCAGGTGAGGTGTCTGTTCCAGCAACAATTCTGCTGTTCTCTGTTCTCTTTTTTGTTTTTCTATTTTTTCTTCTTTTTCTGCTCTTCAGTTTTTCTGTTCTGTTTTTCTGGTTTTGTTTGTTTTGTTTTGTTTTGTTTTTTCTCTATTTCTCTGTTTCTCTTTCATTCTCTTTCTTGATGTTTCTTTTTTTGTCTCTTTTGCTTTTATTTCTCACATAGACTACTATTTCTTTAGCATGACCTGTCTTTTATCCCCATTGTTTTCTTGGTACCTGAATAACATGAGAAAAACCAAAACTTTTCAAATGGCTTCACATAAGGATAGGCTGGAACTAACACTAATAGAAGTTGAAAGTTTGCTCTTTAGATCAGCCTTGAAGAATGCATTTGAGTTTATTAAGGTGTTGCTTAAAGCATGTTTTATTTCCTGTAATTCGAGTGACTGAGATGCTCAGTGTTGTGTTTCAGTACAATATATAAGTTTCAGCTCAGGCCTGAAAGATTGAATTGGGCCCTGGTGGGTGTTGTGTGGCAGAGCCGTGGTCACAGACAGTAAGGAGTTGGGCAGTCAAGTGAGAGGAGCGTGACGATCCCAGAGTGGCTTCTGAGGACTGTGCAGGGGAGTTCTCTCCAGGCTCTGGTGTCTGCCTGGGCTGGGTCTTTTGCTGCTCCGTTCAGGACCCGTGAGGGTGCCTGGATTTGCATGTCTCAACCTTTGCAAAGAGGGAGGAGAAGTCCTTGGTTCATGTTTTCATGGGAACACCATGGGTTTGTCAAAAGCAATGGCTTTGTGCCGAGTGCATTTTCTTTGTGTGGCTCATCTTGGAGGATGCTTTTTGACTGGAAATACTCAGGCAAAGTCAGGTCCCTCAACAGGATTAATCTTGTGGAGTAGGAGAACAATATCCTCATTCAACTGCAGGTTTTTTGAGGAAACTGATCCAGGAAGATAAGGAGATCTGAGTTAAGTGATGGTTAAGAACAGATCATCACACTTCTTCGTTTTCATTTAAATGAGTTCTTTGTAGATCTACAGAGTTTTTTTAAACCACATCATTTTAATTTTGGGGTCAAATCTTCCAAGTCATGCATGAGCTTTTCAGATAATGAGTGGGATATAAGTGTTAAAAGCCTGGGTATGTTTGGGGGATTTTTTTCTTATTTCATTTGCATAAAGGATGTATGAAAAACAGATAAGCAAGCAAACAAACAAAGGCAAGTTGACATTAGAGCAGACTTAAACAGATGCACTGCATTTGCTCTCAAGTAATAATGTACAGCTGGGGGCAAGATGAGAGTCAGTTTTCTCCCTTATAATAAAAAGTCATAATTTTCATGAATAATTCTCAAATAAGAATGTAAGAAGGGAAAATGGATGCAAAAGTTTTTATATCATTCTCAGTACTATAAGGTTTCGTTTTTTATTTTTCTGTTTTCTCCCTTCTATATTCTTTGAAAGTTTGTTTCAGGAAGATAGGGAGAGCACAACACCTGAGGCTGGATTCTCAACTAATTTCTCACAGTGGTAAACTATTCCCAGATTTGTCTCCTCAGACTGAATGCCATTAAAGTAGAAGAGGAGTCTTTCTTCTTCACATAGGCGTTTCACCATCCTGTAATTCTGCAGGAATATGTCTCGTGTTTGTCAGGCAGAACCCTGACTACAAGGAAATAGCTGCCTGTGCTGTAGGTGAGGTGCCCGGGAGGGTGCCAGGTGCCCTTGCTTTAAGCACAGCTGCTGTACCTGCTGCGTGAGCACCTTCAACCCCTGCACAGTAGGTGAAGAGATTGTGAGAGCTGTGAAAGCAATACAAGCTGCTTGCTCCTGCCTCCTGCTCATCTCTCCCTAGTCTTCATGATTCATCAGCTGTGACTGCCTTCAGTGTCACTGGGCTTCTGGGGCAATTTTTTATCTACTGTTATAGGTTTGTTCTGAAGGGGACCCCCACCATTTCTTACAGATGTCATAGATGGCAACACAGCACTTGGTGATGAGAACTGTGCTCGTGCCATTTGGTGGCACAACTCTTTGAACAACTGCTGATACATTAGCAAAAAATAAAAAAGTATAAAGCATGTATTAAAGTTTTTTTCTCTTTTTCTTATACATGCATACAGATATTTTTGTTCACCTGGCCTTCTCTATGCTGCCACTATTGGAAAAGAAGGGAAAAATGCACAGAATCTTTGTCCCACCATGTGTATTTTAAGATGCTTACAAGACACACTGCCCATGTTTATGTATACTGCAAAGATGGAGCTGGGCTGTGAGTGCAGCAGGGTTTCCAGGGTCACATCTTTGTGTTACACAAATAGCTGATAGCACGTGGGCTGGAGGAGAATGTGTGTGCATGCACATGTGCATAGCTGTATTTGCTTATGGTTGTAGAACTGAATTATATTGCACCACTTCAACAAATAGAGGTAATGTGTTATCTCTTCCCTCCATCTCTGTGTACTCAGTGGTAGTGAACCTTTTCATCTGAACTTTAGCTATGTGCTTTGCAAATGTTAACGACTACGTCTCACTGTATTTGTGAGGTACACTTACTGTGGACTGCTATCCAGCTTCCAGGTGGTGGCTGTCAACACACAAGTAGGAAGTTAGTTAGTCTAAGGCTAAGCAGTACATTTATGGTTGTGCCCTGAAGAAAAATCTGGAAGTTTCTCCTTCTGTTCCTGTCCCATGTAGAGCCTGTAGCTTTTCTGGGATCAGCTGTATAGAAATGCCTTTCAACCAAGACTTGTTCCCTCCTTTTCTGACCCTCCCTATGAAACAAGTGCATCTGCTGCTGGAACAGGTTTGATCCACAAGAAGAGGAGGAAATTCCACTCCCAGGGCACTCTCTCTTGTCACTGATGGCATCAAAAAAGAGGTTTTGGCTGGAATTTGGCTGAAAACTCATTGTAAGTTGCAAGCTGCAATTTTTCAGGCTAACTTATATTCATTCTTGTCCAACCTCTTCTTTCCTAAAAACCATAAACCCAGGTTTCACTTGGTTCTTTTCTCCCTGCTACTTTGCTCATTCTTCAGAATGAGTGGCAATAACTGAAGGTCTAGTATTGATAAATCTTTGGTAGACAAGGGGATGGAAATGTTCATGTGCTACTCTGCACAGCAAGCTTACTCTGTGAAGTGCTATTGGATGTATTAGAAATGCACCAACTGCAGCAGGAACTATAAGGCTTTCACCATAAGTGGCAATGACCACGTGTGTGTGTGATGTTTCATTTTTTTACTGGAATGGACTTAGAATAAATATTCCTAATATTCCTAATGTTCCCATATAAAAGTCTTGCCTGCATGGCAGTCATTAAGCAGAGTATTCAGAGTCTGAAATGACCCTAAATGACCTCTGATGATAAAAAATTTAGCTCATTAAGGGGATGAGATTTAAAAAATTCCCCCTGAAAGGAGCTATATAGAGTAAGGTTTGCACTAAGTACTGACAAGGCTTTATGAAAACACAGCAGAAGAAAATGGCCATATCAGAGGCATCATAAGTGTGTGCTGGCTCTCAAATGTCCCTTTCTCCTGGTGACTGTAGTGCCCACAGCACTGGCACAGTGGGTACGGTACTGGGAGTTCCAAATTGCCTCTGTCAGCTCCTGAATTACTTCCATAGTTTTCTTCTGAAAGCTGTGATGCTTTCAGTCTTAAATACAGAAGGTGCCGGCTGATTTTCAAGGGACCGAGGCAAAGAAATTAACCAAGAAGCACACCAGTGTATCAAAGGCAGCTCCTACCTTGGGAGTAGTGGAAACCATCCTCACCAGAGCTTTATGAACTCAGTATTTTTTTCCTCTTTTCTTCTGTCTCAGGTGATATGCAGCCGTAGTGACAGATGGCAAGAGAGATTTTAAGCCCATTGAAAAATATAGGTAAATACTGACCTGGTGCAAACTTTTGTTAGAGCATGAAGTCTCTTTCTGCAAGATGTTGCAAGATCTCACAGGAAATCTTGACTAGCACTTTGACACCTTGCAGAATGCTTGGTGTTTCTGTGCCTGTGCAGTAGGGCTCTGCAGACTTCAGTATCTACTCCCAAGCTGATGAGATGCACTTGTAGCAACTTGGGCTGAGCACAAAGAAGAGTTAGAAGAGCAAGGTACAAGGACTTTTATTGTTTCTTCGCTTTTGAACATATGACAACAAAATATTTTCCCTCTACTGTGTAATCTTGATAATGGATTATTTTCTGTAGCTGTCTGTGTAGCACTGTGTTGTTCATGAGGTCCCTGTCAGTCCATTTCTTCAGCCTGTGGAGGTCCCTCTGGATAGCAGCACAGCCTCTGCTGGCAAACTAGTTCTCTCACCAATGGAAAATTGAATGTCTATGCCTTTGTACTGTCTGGGAATATTTAGGGGGCACGCTTTCCTTTTTGACTGTTCAGGGCTCTTACTCAAACAGTGGGATCTTTGAAGTGGAATGGCCCTAAATTTGGGGACAAACACCATTTGACCACAAAGATTAGCCCCGTGGGCTAGAGAATGGTGCTATTAACACCAAGATTGTGGGTTAGTATCAGCCTTTTAAGAGTTGGATTTGAGGATCCTTGTGGGTCCCTTCTAACTCAGGATATTCTGTGATTCAGGAGAACATGACCAATACCATTAGTCTTAGTACCTCTGTCTCCTTTTCATTTGCTTGGCAGTGTTTTCATTTCTACCCATTTAGAGTGTGAACCCTCTTGCCTTTTCCTTCCCTGTGGTTTGGATGAGACACCACTGATGGGTGAAAGAGCTCTAAACTGGCTGTATCCATCTTAGGCCTCACCACCACCTGCCTCCATATTTCTGTGTTACTGAGATGTTAAGGGAAGAGCTGTCAGAGTTCACTCACTGATGGTGCTTGTGTTTACTTGTTTCAGTTGTTTCATCAGTGGGAAAGGAGATTTCTCTGTTCACCACCTTTCCCCACATCCGCATTTATGTGTCTTTACTTAAAGGAGTCGTTGATAGGGAATATCAGCATGGCCAGAATTATCCTTAAACAATAGTTTAAAGCAGATCACCATATCATTAATTGTCTTACACTATTATATCTATCTATCTATATATATATATAGCTATTACTGTGATTCTGTTGTTGCAGCAAGGTCTTGACCAGATTCTCAGAAACTTTACTGCAGGGGCAGAAATATGAAAATCCAGCAAGCTCTTAAAGCTTGGATGTTAAACAAGACAGGAAATCAATCTATGAAGTATTGCAGGCAATCCACTTAGGGCAGGACTTCTTACTGATACTGTGGTAAGATGGGTATATTGGAGATATGGAACTCTGAAAAGAGAATTTTTGCATAAACCCTTTTTAGGCAAGGGAAGCACAGGAGCCTTATCTCCCCATGTAGCCAATGCAAGGACTTTTGTGGATGCCTTTGAAAAGAGCAATGTACTGGACTGAAACCAATACTTTGTCATATCACATTTAAACTCATTGCTGCTTTTTTTATTATTTTTGTCTTATCTCTGGATACAAAGCTGAGGAATATTTTGAAAAATGAAATGTTTTTGCAAAATATTTCTCTGTAAACCTATCTGCTTTAGGCTACTGCTTCACAACCTTTTTGCATGAAAGAATCATGGCCTACCCCAGCTGTAGGCATGTGCCTGTGTGGGAATAACAAACTTACACATTCTGCTCTTTAATATGATCCTGTAAACAATTATCATGGCCAGATATTAACTAAACTATGATGTAACACTTCTTTGGGCTGTGGGATTGGATTTTTTTGTTGGTCCATCACCTGTTCGTTGGAGATGTTTTTGGGGCTTTTTGTCATTTCCACTGCTCTATCCACCACCCACCACTACCCCAAGTGAAGTTACAGATGAGAAATGAGAAGTTTAGAGACATTTACTGGGGTTAGGGATTGTGGACTGGCATATGAAAGGTCTTCTCCCACTTCAGTCAAAGAAAAAATTAGGTTTACTCAAGTAGGAGTAGCATGCTGTGCATTATTATTTGGACAATTATTTTCAGCAAGGATGATGGGATCAGGTAAAAACTGTTGAAAATGTCACTTTCTGCTTAATTTTTGTCAGTTCTGGCATTTGGGAAGAAACAAGAACCTTTCCATGTTTTCATTCTGGAGATATTACTAATAGCTCATAACAGCTGGAGGAGACACAGTGGGTAGAGCAGGAAAGTACAAACACATGGCAATTTGAAAGATTTATCATAGAATAAAAGTTGATGATCTTTTATTTATTAAGAACAACAATCAATGTCTGTTCTGGAAGAAGGAAGATTTTATGAATAGGAATGTAATATTTCTTTAATTAACTTATTAGAAGGGGCACCCCTAAGTTCAGAGCTGGATGTTTGTAATGCTGTCTTGGACTCTGAAGCAATATGATGACATCCAACAGACTGAAGAACTGGCTTTTTTACTCCTGCTCTCTTTTGTAATAACATCTCTTTTGGATTCTGCTGCTGACAGCATAATGATGATTAATTTCACTTACTGGATGTTGAATCCCTTTTAGCCTTGTTGAGCAGTTCATGGGGTGAGAAACTAAGTGTTAAGTTTTGTGAAGTCCAAGTGTGATGCAGAGCTGGAAAATGTCAGAGTCCTACTTCCTGTTGAGCTGTACAGAGAGTATTTCCCTTGTGGCTTCCCAGACTATCAGAAACCATTTTTTCCAGCCCTGTTTTCCTGAAAGTATCTGTGCCTTGAATATCTCCAGAAAGTATGGCTGCTTCTTCATGTGCTATCTTGTGGTGGTGCAGCCGTGGTTGTAGAGGCAGTGTATCAAGCCTGAGCCCTTGCAACACTCCTGGCCTTCTTCTATCAGGCTAAAAGTATGAAAAAAGAAACCAGATTACTATTATTTATTTTATTGTGTTATGCTTTAAACTAACTGAAACACAGTCTTGCAGTAGTAACATTACCAAGGGCCGTTTTGAGGTTCTGTGATGGTATTTTAATGGCAAGTACTAATTATATAGTACCTGAAAGCTTGCTTGCAAAGGAAAAAAAAAAAAAAAGGATTATTTTCTGCTTAAACCATCTTATGCTCTTGACACATGCCATGGAGGTTACAGTAACTTCGAGACAGTGCTTTGGAGTTACAGGCATGTAAGCAGCGAAGCAGGGGATGGAGGGCTGACTGAAATCAGGAGCCAGTTTCCTTCTCATGCACCTTCACATACTCACTTCCATGGTAGGAAATTCTTCCTAATGAGTAGAGTAAATTTCTGGCAAAATTGTCTCCATTCCCGGTGGCTAAAAGCATTTCAAGCAGATGAGTTATCACAGAGACTCTTTCAATTCCCACCTGTTTTTTGTGAGACAAGAGTGAGACACAAGAGTGCAGTGTCCTGGTCCTGCTTCTTCTTTCACATGTGTTGTTCTCACCAAGTAAAAAGTCCTGAAGGTTGTTTTCAGTTTCTTTATGTAAAATCATAATGTAAAAATTATGTAAAATCCCTGTTCAGGGAGACTGTATCACTTTTCCCTCTGTCATAGTTGTTTGGGACAGTAAATTTAAAATCAAAACACCTGTTAGGGTAGATTAGCTGACTTGTTTATACATTTGTGTCTTGGTTTAATCCTGGCTACCAACTCAGCCCCACACAGCTTCTTGCTCATAAAATACTTCTGTTTTTCTTTTTTCTTTTTCCTTTTTTCTGTTTTTTTTTCGTTGCTTTCTTTTCCCCTTTTTCTTTTCATTTTAATTTTTTTTCCTTTTAAAAAAAATTTAAAGTATTCTTCTTCTTTTTTTTTTTTTTTAAAAACGTGTAAAGATTTCTCTGGAACTAGTAACTCTAAAATCTAAACCCTGCTGTTTAGTGCTATGAGCTGTCATTTTCTCTTTGCCACTTAACTTGAGTTCTGGAAGTACCATGACCACTTAACCCAGTGTCATGGGCTGAATTTGGCAATTCTGACTTTTCAGAAATAGCTTTCCTGCTGACAGTGGCTCTGACTTTT
>VZTR01000233.1:0-13097 GCA_013400775.1 Chaetops frenatus | reverse complement strand
ATCACAAGATTATTTACAGTCTGTACGTAACAGCTGACTTTCTAGTGACCTTTTCTTAAAAAAAAAAAAAGAACAGTAAAAGAGAAACTTTTGTTTGAAACACTGTGATCAAGACCCAGCCAAACTGTACTACAATATTTTTAGTTTAAGTGCATTTCTTGTGGTGATGGTTTCCCAAAGTTTTTTGTACTCACTAGTAGTTTTAGTTAACTCAGTCAAAGTAACTGCGGCCTGGATGATTTTATTTTATCACTCCCCGCTCTTTTGAATGTCACTAAGAAGGTTCAAAAATGAAGTCTAAACGGAGGAAATAAATTGACATTTCTTGAGAAAAGCAAGAGCAAGTCTGAGCAGGGCACTTGAGAAATGCAATGTTTCATGCTGACATTGGTTGGGCTAGACCCCATGGTGAGACAGAGACAGTGTGTAGCACATGAATTTAGTACACAGGCTCAGCTTTTACCATATATACCATTCCCATCAGCCCAGAATGATGCAATCCACTTGTGCTTGATCTCAAGGTGGATGAGGAGACACTCACCTTGCAGTAACAGAGGACATTTAGAAGTCTGACAGGGCAGTGGAATGTTGTGTTTGTCTCTGGATAAGGCATGCACAAAACAAATCAGTTTTGGATAAAAAGTAAATCTACTGTAAAAACATCCTCTTTACCTTGAGGCAACTTCCTTTCTGCCTTCAGACCCCTTGTCCTGTCACCCCATCTACCTCCACTACAGCTGAACTTGCAACTTACCTCTGAGAACATCTCCTGTGTCTGCACTTTATAGATCTTTTGTTTCCTCCTTATTGTGAGAGTTACACCCATTGACAACTCCAGAAAGATTTATTTATTTTCTAAATTAAGAGATGAAGATATTTGTGAAGAGTGGTTAGAAGATGTGGTTTCCTCTGATGTCCAGTCATAACTTTTGTGACTCTTCTTCTTGAGAGGAGATTTAGTGGACCTCTTAATCAGGAGCCTCTACCAGTGAGGCTTAGTTTAAGAAGATTCTGAGGCTGGGGCCAGAGCAGGCATCTGTGAGGGATTTGAATCTCTCTGTGCTGGCAACTGCCACACACTACTAGGGTTGAGAAACCAGGATTTTCTTTTCATTCCCCTTTCTCTTTTTCAAATCAGCAAGTGGGTGACACTTGCTTCTTGGCCTCGGAGTTCACAGCTCCATAGGACCTTTTCTCTGCTAATCATGACGACACAGATTGTTTCCTGAAGCCACACCACTTGCAGACACAGGGCAGGAATGTGAAAAACAAGGCGGCTAGACATCTCAGAAATGCCAAAGGTGAAAATCCCTGCATAACATGACTGCTTTTTATGCAATTTAGCTAGTGGAAATGAGGAGGAGAGCCAAAAAGCCTTTCACAAGTTAGGTTTTCACAGACCATGAACAAACAGTCAGCTCTTGGTCTGGAAATTGGCAGCCTGGAGCAAGATCCTGTGGCTGTACTTTCCCTCATTATTCCTCCCCATTTCCCACACCCACACACACAGAGGCACCTCAAGAGTCCCCACCTCAGTTAACACCTGACCACTGGTAAAAAGTGCAGCCTTAATTCACGGCCATACCCTCCAGACCGTCAAAGAAAAGGTCTCAGACAGTCTAATGGTTAAGATGTGGGTAGCTGTAGAAGCCTTGTATGGGGGTAAGGCTCTGTGTACTGGCATTAGAAACTCTTGGAAAGAAAGGTAGCATGGTTTTGATCATTGTGGGTGAACATGTCCTGAATAAGTTTTGAACCTATTTCTGCTTTAGCCCCATCATGAATGTTTCCTCTGGAATCAAAATCTCTGGCTGTTTCTTCCAGTCTGAGTTCTTGCTGTATTTCTTCATTTTCCTTCCTGCTGTATTTTTTTCCTGTCACCTTCCTATGTGGTGCCTTTTCTCTTACAATTTATTGTCATCTCATCATTACATGAACTATTTCTTTGCTTTGTTTTCAGAAGTGTATTTTGGAGATAAAATACAGTGTAATTTTCAAAGGTCCCTCCTTCCTGCTTTCCTGCTTGCTGTATCTCATATCTCACACCTCCAGTCTCTCAGCAGGTATCTTTAAGATCTTCATGTTTAATATAACCAAAGTGTTTTTACCAAGTCTGAAGCCGTCATTTAAAACAGTGAAGATTACAGCAATTTCGTGGTGTGTACAGGGACTGATGGTGGCTGCTCTGGAAAACAACCTCTTTCTCCGCCGAGCGCCGAAGGGTATTATTTCACAAAATGCACACCTACTCAAGAAATGTCAGGCTGGAGGGGAGCAGCTGGAAGGCAAAGCATGTTATGACTCTTTTCCTGCTCAGCTACTCTCTGGCTGGTTTATAGCTGGGGTTTGCAGCCACTCAGCTTACCATAAGGAGCACATGGAGCAGTTTGAACGTCTGGAATGCTCTTAGCTTCTACTGCCAAATGGAGTGACAATATCTTCTGATTACGTTTATGCCAATCAGTCCCCAGCTGTGAACTCAAGGTGGGCAGCAACCTCTCTGTGCCTGCTGATGACTCTGTTTCTCAGAATTGTGGAGTGGGTGGGGAAGCTTCCAGGAAAGAATGAATGAATTTGTCTTTGGTACATCTCAGGTATGATGTACCTCGTGCCCTCATCACTAGCTGTGGGTAGGAGTAACCAAGTTTGGGTCTGAAAATACTGTCAAATTTCTGGAATGTTTTATGTCACGTTGACCTAAACAAAACTGTAATTCTAGAAAGTACAGAATAAGAAAATATCCCATGGACAAGGGGCAGGTCTGAAGGCATGGTTTGTTCCCCTGGGCTGCTGAGATGAGATGTGCAATTTCCAGTCTAGGTATCCTACGAACATTGAAAAGGCAATGTACCATCAGTCAGTTTGGTAGGTCTTTATTAAAATCTGCATTTGGGAAAAAATCCAAATACTGGGCCATGCCCACCTATGGCTGTTGTGTTTATAAACTGGTGAGGTTTTTTGATTTTTTTAAAATTTATTTCTTAACCAAAGTTTATTTTCAGTGTTTTGTCAAATGACTGATGGAAGACTAATGTTCAAGTAAGCTATGCAGCATAACTTTATTTATTCACTACAAAACTCAATGCAAATGAGCATTGAGAGAACATTGCCTGCTTTGGAGTCAGATTAATCTTGCTGAAACTCATGCAGCAGCAAACCATCAAGAAGGATCACTGTAGGAAATCTACTGCTTAAAGAGCTAAACCAGAAGAAGAACTTCACATTGTATGGGGGAGATTGGGTTAACATGGTAAGCATGATTTGAGGACATTTCTTCCTTATGGATATTAGACTCACTTAAACATGAAAGGTAAGAACACTTCAGATTATGCATTTGAAACTCTTATCTCAGTTAATTACCTATTCAAATTGAAACATTTAAGGATAATCTGACTTTTGTAATTAGAGTTATTAATCTCTTCTTCTACTTTCCCTGCACAACACATGGATCCTAGATTACTTTGAACTATCTTCCTAAGGCTCTGGCAGTTTAAGGATCTTTTATTTCCTTATCAGATTTGGTGCTGTGTGGGGGAGTCTCTGTGTGTACCCAGAGTGGGTGCTTTGCAGTTGGGTGAAAGCATGCAATGATTACAGATCAACACTACTGTTAATAACACTAAAGGAATGAGCCCCGAAGGAAAAATAATATTTCCATATAAACAAAAAATAGTAGAGCCTGGGGAAAGGTGTGCAACTTGCAGACATGTAGATTACATTTTCTAATCTCCTTTCCACAGAAATTATACTGCTCAATACTTGTTGGTGTCATGTGGAACTGGAGATACCTTTACATTCTTCTTCCTCGATTAAAGGTATTTTTAAATTTTGCTTCTTCCATCAAAGGTGTCTTAAACTGGTCGTTTGGTTCCTTTGCTGTAAGCCTGGATTCCTCTAATGTCTCATATTCAGTTGCCACCGAGAAACAGTTACTTTTATTACATTTTAAATAACTATTCACTGTCAGTGTTATTAAGTAAAACACACTATGAAATGAGTATCACTCAATAATGACCTTACTATCGTTTTGATGTTTTGCCATTATCTGCAGAAGTTCTCACCTCATCCTGCATTATTCCCCAGTTTCTATCAGTGGTGGCTGATGCAACATGACAAGATGACAGTCAGAGCTTTGCTCCCTACCAGCCAGCTCCACCACTCATGAATGCTAATAACAGCACTGGGAAGGAACTTGTGGAAGAAGGGCTTGTGCTCTGCCTGCATTGCTGCAGGCATCTCTAAAGTTACCATCTTTTATGAGATTGCTGAGGAAGTGATGAATTTCAGATGCAAAGGGTATTTTCCAGGGCATTGCTACTGAAGTGTGCTATGAGATATTTGTCACTCTTTGATTGCCTTAGGACTATGTCTAATATCATGAGTCACTAATTCAAGTACAGAATGTTCTAATGGCATATTAACATTAATGAGAAAATACTAGGAAATCTGAAGACAGCCTGAACACACCAGTAATTCTCCTACTTGAAATTTTGATGAAGTAATGGCTATCTGGGCATTGAAAGGTTAGCACCATTGAGACAATAAAATTCTCTTTCAAAGAGTAAATTATTTGATTTATTGGACTCTTTCTGTAATTTAGATATATTTTTCTTATAGTAAATAGATCCTATTTATTCACTCTTGTTCTTACCTACCTGTGTATTCTTCTAACATGTTTAGCAAGTCTTTGCAGTAAAATAGAGAACATATAAAACTCCCAAGATCATTGTTCGAAAATTATTTAAACACAATTACTGGAGTTCTTCCAAGCTATTTGTCATAGAAGATATTCAGATTCTCACCTGGGACCTCAAACCTGGAATACTTATGCTGGTTTTATTCTTAGATTAGATGAGGTTGTCATTCAATGCAACTGTGATGTGCAGCATCTCTTAGTGTTTACAGCTCAGTTTCTTCTGATCATGATGTTGTGAACATTATTTCCACACTCTACATATCATATCTTTTAAATTTAGACCTAGGTCTATATTTTAAATAATCTCTTAAATAAAAGGGATGTTCCTTAGAATATTTTTCAAATAAGGGTATAGGCTTTCTTCAACCAGCTGTTCTTCCTGTCAGCAGCCAAGACCTAGAACCTATCCATCTGAAGGCATACCAGCAGTGAGAGGCCATGGCACAGGAAGACATCAAATTAAAGATGAGGAGGAGCTCCATTTCAGAGGCTGGATGGCTCTGAAACTGATGTTTTCTAGATTTTGAGAACATCTTAGCAAATCGAACTCATCAGGCAAAACAAACACATTGAAAATGCATCCTTTGTAGAGCATCAGATGATTGGTTTGAAAAACAACTGAATTTCTGAAATTTCTAAAGCAGCTGTGTGGGTCTTGGTCCATATTTTGAATGTTTCACATGTGGCCTGGTCTTCCCTGTGGATTGGGTGCCCATTTCAGAGGATCATGCTTAAGGAACCCTGCAAGTGCTTTGAATTAAGTGTTGCAGTGACTGGTAGGTGGGGTCCGTGTGCTGAAGGAATACAGAAGGGCTGCCCAACCTACAGCAAGCAGGCTTTTTCAACAGCTTTGTTTGCATGGATTAGTCACTTTTTTTCCCTGGTGTTAAACCCTTGTACTCCTGGGCTCCTTGAGTCTGGAAGGAATAGGAGTAGGTAACATATTCTCATAGGGCAGGACACTTCTTTGGGCAGGGCAAAAGCAGCCCAATCTTTCTTACTTGAACTGAATAAGCCCTCAAAGGTAGAGTCTGAAGTTAACAGCTCATCTTAGAGTTCCAGAGTTACTCTAAGGTAAAAAATGACTGTTTTTCTTTTTATTTATTTATTACTTTTGTTTTAATTTCTAAACTGCAAAAGGTTCCATGGCAAAGGAAGAGCAGCTGAGCTGCTTATCAAAGCAGTCAGGGCCATGACAGACTTTGAGCCTATCAAGTGCAGCTGGGGTGCTGTCTGGGCCAGGGTGCTGCTGTACAGTACAAGTGCATGGCTAGAGGACTCTGCATCACCATTTCAGCCCACATTCAGCACAAAACCCTCTGAAAACTTGAACACACAGTGCTCCTTGTTGATACTTGAAAAAATTTACCCATTGTGCCAAAAATGCTTTGTGGTAACAAAATCCCCATCAGGATTCACTGCAAGTTGCCTGCAGAGAGCAAGAATTTGTTTGCCACCGTGACTGATGGCTGAACAGACCTAAGTCTGAAACTGTGAGTCTAGTAGAGACCATAACTTTTGGAGAACTAGATTTTCTCTGGAATTTTCAAAATTTAATAGTTTCAGAAATGGACCCACAGAAATGTGGGTGTTTATTGAAGGAGACTCACCTGTCCCTGCATCCATCTGCATCTAGGTACATGCTTTTAAAACACAAGTCAAATAATTTAGAGGGTAGAAATTCAGGTAGGAGTTGTCATCTGCATAAAACACTTCATCTGGTCTGTGAAAAATCACACACCATTTTTGTTTAGTCATCAGCTTTTATTGTGGTGGAAAAGCTTTCTTTGCTCTGCCTTCCTAGGACTGCTGGTGGCAGTGGGTTTTTGTGCCTGAGTCTGGGACATCAGGCGATGACCTTGGTGTGAAACACTTCTTATTGAGATGTGTTTGTTTATTATGTTGTTGTTTTTTGGGGTTTTTTTTCTGAAGAAGAGTAATAATTGTCTATTAAATAGCCAGCAACCATATCTGGCTATTGTTTTTTGACTCTTAAACTAGAAAAATAATATTTGTGCAGGGGAAGGGAACAGTTGTCCCTGGTCCTCCATGAGGGTCCTCATTACTGCCAGGGACTGCCTATAATTTTGGTTGTTTCTTAAGATTCTAAAATTTAAAAAATGAGTAACATAAAAATTTGTCCTTTTTTGAAGATACATGGGAAGAACTAAACATGCTTAGTCTTTTATTGCTTGCTGGGATCAAACATCTACAATCACGATAAGGGGAAATGCTGTAAAAAGTGCCCATATGAACAGAAATAAATTTCTGTTTAAAAGAAGTGTAGCCATTCAATCATAAGAAAAGTTTTAGTGGCCTCATAGTCTCATTAGAAAAGATTTGTCTCTAACCAGAATACTGAACTCATCTAAGGTAAACATAGTTTATGATGACAACAGAAAAATTTTGCTGGCAGAAATTCATGGCATTGCAAGTATACACTAAGGAATATTTTGCTGAAGTACTTTCCTCCTCATGGAGGAATTGAAAAACGATTACAATTTTGTCACTTAAGAAAGAAATGGATCATCCCACTCAGACCCTGCAGTACAAAATCTGGTAAAAATTCTAGTGCAGACTTGAAATGATAGTTAAAGGAAAACATCTCCACAGTATAGAGGGGCAGAAAGGAATAAAAATTCTCTTTTGCCTGTATGAGGCACAAAAAAAGCCTCTTTAAGCAGCTTTAAAAACCTACTGGGAAGAAAAAGGGCTCCTAATTTATTTTTTTAAGGTATATCTAAGCTAGTTTGATCTATATCAATTATTTGAAAGCACTGACAAAGATGTGGGTGTATTTGTTGAAAGATATTTGTAACACCACTATTTGATTATGATTAGTGAATCAGAAAAAGCTTTTCAGCATGGTCTGCTCAGTATCAATCTGAGATCATTAAGGAATCTTCCTGTGCATGCACTACCCCAGTTCCCCATAAACCAAAGCATAATGAGGTGAAATGTTTGTCTCTACATATTTATTTACCGCTCTTGGATGGTTCAGAAAAAGGCCCAAATAATGTTTTTCCTGGTCTGAGAGGTAGCTTTATTGTCCTCTATTGGAAAGTTCATGTTGGTCCAGGAAGCAGGATTTGGACTTCGTTTTGTTAGAAAAACATGTTTTACTGCATTCTGAGTAATTTCCGTTGGCGACAAATATGCTTTCGAAAGAAGGGTAAATAAGGCTGTGTGGAGCTTCAGCACCTCTCATGGGAAACCTATCTCTTTTCATTAACTTAGGAAAACATAAAACTAGGAAATCTGGCTATTGTTTATGTGTGAATTGTTGAACTATTGAGGGTACAGATGTCAGCTGTAGCTCTTAACATCTCTCAGCTTATCTCCATTGTTTTATGTTGATACACCACCTTTTTGCTTTGGCGACTGAAGCACTGAGAAGGGGTTTGAAGTGAAATACAACTCTGTGTCAAAACAGCTATCAGCAGATTAAAGAGGGACTAAATCCAGAGGGGAGAAATGGGTTGAACATTGCAGACTGCAAGAGGCTCTGTTGTGTTTTCCCTGAGACCCTTGGCTCCCACAGAAAAGCAATGGGAGCAGAGAGGACAGCTCAGCCTGTACAGGGATGGTGCTTCCACATGAGTTACAGATGCATTGCTTTAACATGTTTAGCACTGCTACCACTGTATTTCTCACCTTGTGTTTACCATTGCACACATCTCCTACTGCTACATAAGGTTGTTTGTGCCGTTCAGAGGATTCCTAGTCCTCTGTGGAAGGAAACAAATTGGAGATAAAATGACTGATGAAATGTTTAACAAAGCCACGTGGCAGGAATGAGTGTGAGATGCTCCATCCCTGGAAGTGTTCAGGGCCAGGTTGGATGGGGCTTTGAGCAACTTGATCAAGAAGAAGGTGCTCCTGCCCATGGCAGAGGGTTTGGAAGTAGATAATCCTTAAGGTCCCTTCCAATGCGATCTATTCTGTGATTCTATGCTTGTATCTGGGCCTTGACACTGCACACCATGGAAAATATTTTTTTTGTCCAAAAGCAGGATTTGGCAGAAAATTGCAAGCACCCAAACCCAGGGCTTTAAGTTTTAGACAGGTTAGCTTCTGTGAATCATTACTAGCGGCTGCTAATTTTTCATTCCTGGACTATTCTATTATTTTGAAGTCAATGATTGAGACTGAAAATGGAATAGTTTTTTTCTTCCTTATTAGAAAATGTTTACGTTTAAAAGACTGTGTGGTGTTTGGCTTCTTGGAAAGTTGCATCTGTGTGGTGCTTTTGGCATCATCATTTTTTTGCTTGTGGTGGATGATGACGGTTGCTCCAGTGGAAAAATGTCATGTGATACTTGTCTATGCCTTCTGCACAGTAGGGATCTTGCCTTTTTTTGCTTGACCACAGATGAACAGATATATGGTTGGAGCTATCTGCTGAGTTTTGTATGCATGTATGCATACTTTGAAATAAATCAAGTGAACAAAGAACAATAGCTCTCTGAAGCTGTGTTTGCCTTGGCTACGCAGTCAGTGTCTGGAATGCAGTTTAAGCCAAATATCTGTAGGGACGTCCCTGAATCCAAAATATGGGCTACCCAGACACAGACCCTTGTAGCTGTGTCTGTTCACAAGGGTGTGGACAAGCCATATGAATGCTTTTGGCACACTGATGTCTAGTGGGCTTGCAGAATTGTGTTCTATTAACAAGTGCACCATTGCATGGTTTTTGAGACTGCTGAGTCTTAAGATGCAACAGTGCCTTGCCTTGTTGGAGCCTCACTGAATTCTGGAACTGAATCTGTGACACCAAAAAAATTGCTACACAGGGGAAAAATAAGAAAAGAACCCTATACACTGAAGGGTCTCTCTTGGACTTGATGGACCTGGTATGCCCTCTAGTAATTCCTGCCATGCTAGGTGAGGCTTTTCAGAAGAGTTTTTCTTTCCCCTGTCTTTTAAAATGGATTTAGCACTTGAGGTGTTTGTCAGTTGTGAGGAGGCAGAGAGGCAGGGAGACAGATGGCATTGTTGCACACGTTCTGGGAGAGATCTCTTGTCTCCCAGGACACTGGCCTAGCAAGGTAACAGGGAACATCTGAGTCACTGTAACTATTCAAATGTGTTCTAGAATCTCGTGGCAAACATAAGGTAATATCCTGTACCTAATGAAAGAGTTTTTTAATATAGATGGCATGACTTTCTTCAGAACTCCAAAAAATCCCTGGGTATGCAATAATGCAAATTGTGTGTCTCAGATTTGTTTTTTATTGGGGGGAAAAATAGAAAATGAAGGTGAGTAATGAAACAAAAGCATGTGCTCAGTACTACTGGCACAGACCAGAAGAGCAGCACTAAGGAGAGCATCCCAAGTCTGCAGGAATTGCTGGGTGTAATTGTTGCTGCCACAGATGGCATCTTTACAGCACTGACTTCAGTGGGACTTTTGGTGATTGCAACACATCAAGATTTCACTGTTTGTTCTTGCTCTGAAAGTTAAATATATAAACACTCAGATAAAGTCACTAATTTCAACAGTTCTATCCATGTCTGTAACCTTAGGTGTGTGCTGAGCTGGGATTGCCTCTCCCACAGCACCCGCTGTGATGCACTGTTTGCTACTGAACCACATAAAATAATCTTTTTCATGGGCTTCTGGAATGTCAGTGCAGCTGCTTAGATGAGTGTTCAGATGAGATAATTTCACCTAAAGCCAAAACCAGATATTATTGACAACAAAATGAGTGATCCCAGAATCCACTCTTTGAGGCTGAATTTTATTGGGATGGACTCTGAAGACCATCTTATCTTCCTGGAAGAGTTGTTTGAGTTTAAATCTATTGGGAAAATTTATTTAGTCAAATGTATCTCATCCACTCTGTGGATACTGCAAATAGAATGAAGGGCTTCCCTGGCAGACTTTGTTGTAAAATCAAACCAGTTTTTGAACTCAAGGAAACAAAGCAGACTGGCCATATGGAGCTACCCTGAGACATGAATGGAATTTTTTTAGTTGATACTAAATTTAATTTCTTTTTCTACTCTCTGGTTTCATGTGGGAATTTGAGGTATGCTTCAAACCTATTTCAATTTTACCCAAGATGGGGATTGCAGTGCTGTGGCTCCTCTGGTACTAGAGACAAACTCCATTTACCCTCAGCGTTGTTGGTGCTTATGCATTTTCTTTTTTCAGAATGGGGAAAACAGCACTTTTTCCTCTCCATGATCCTGTAAGGGGACATAGATTACCAGTAGTAAATAGCACAGATACAGCAAAACCAATTGCCATACAATTTTTGAAGACAGTTAAATTGGTGCATTTTGTGCATTTTGCTCAGATGGGTGACAAGAAGAGCTCTGAGTTAATGAGAAGGCCTGATGGATAGTGTTTACCTTTGCCTTTTCTTTTCACCTAACTCTTTCAGGGGAAAAACTGTCCAGTATTTGTCTGTCAGCAGTTTTGCTTTTCTCTTCTTACTCTTATGAGTTCTTGGAATCCCATTCATCTGTCCATGCACAATTCAAGCCATGATGGATGAATTGTTTGAGCATGAAGGCAGAGTTGAGAAAAGTCAAGACTCAGACCAGAGTCTAGGGGAATTTTTGCTTCCAAACCTCTTGGGCATATTTCTGTAAGAAAGAGCAGAATCTCTACCAACTTGTTATTGTTAATGGACTACATAAAATCCAAATTACACTAGGAAATATGAAGAAGAAATAAGGAGGGAAATTATTAAGTGTGGGAAAATTAAAAGAGCCAAGATGGTGTTCATCTTCATAAGAGGAAGGTTTCATTTTTTTTCCCTAGCTTGCTTATGAGGCTTTTTGTGATGTTATCATGTGCATTCTGAAAATTAAAGGGGCTGGGGGTTCAACAGAACTCCCCCATGGTCATTGCCACTAGCTCTTATTTGATTGGCTCCAGAAAAGGAGTCAAGCATTGTTTAATCAAAGGGAAAAAATCCAAATTTATCTTTAATCCTTCATATTGTTCATATTGTCTCACTCTGTGCATGCTGCCAATAGGAAGGGAGGCTGCATTTTCTGCAGAATAAAGAGATGTTGTATTTGTTGGCAAAGCAAATTCCTAATTATTTTCTTTGTTCTGCTTTGGTATTATGTTTCTGAGGTAAGCACCAGAGAGATTTCTTGGAATTTTATGGACTCTTGGCCTAGAGTAAACGGATGTCTTGAGATTTCCAGCCCGCCACTTGGATGAGAACATATACGTCTGCATGTCAAGAGAAAGACCTGTCTGTTACCTGCTATCCTGGAGAGGATTTATTGCCTTGGAAAAAAGGAGATGCTTTCTTTCCAGTTCTCTTGGAATAGTGGCATTCCTAAGCTTGCTTGTTGGCACCAGCCAAGCAAATGCCAGGAAACTCATAGTATTCTTAGATGCACAAAGCTTTTGTTTTGAATTTCCTGTAGAAATTCTTTAAAGTAACACCCTGTCTGTGATTTACTGCTCTGAAGAGTTAAGTGTGTGTAGCAGGCTTGGTATCTTCAAATAAATTATTAAATAAAATCTTTGGCTGGTGAAAGTTTTTTTTTGTTGTTGTTGTTCTTGTTCTTGTTGCTCTTGTTGTTCTTGTTGTTGTTGTTGTTGTTTGTTTTTTGTTTTGGGGTTGTTTTGTTTTGTTTTGGCTTGGTTTGGTTTGGTTTGGTTTTTTTTTTTGTAACTAGGGCTCCACAATAACTATGAATGTTATAAAAAGAGCATAATTTCTAAACAGCACTTTTCAGCTCTTTTCTGTACTGTGAATTATGGTTCTCCTACATTTCTAAGGCATGTGTCCAGCTTGTGAAAATACATGAATTTTGATAAACTCTATCTGTAGTTTTTCCATATGTTGTACTTTAAAAAGCTTGGAATTGGATAAAGCCAAGGATGTGGTCCCAAGATATACAATAAACTGAGGTTTTTTTATGTAACCATAAAAATGTATTTTTCTCCCAGTCTCATAGTCATGTGATTCTTTGAGCTTTTCAGAACATTATACTTAATGTAAATGATCAAGAAATGTGTATTGTGAAATGTTGGAGTGATGGGGATTTTCTTTCTTTTTTTTTTTTTTTTTTTGTATGTACATTTTTCTTTAAGGACTAAACATTCTTTCTGAAAAGGCTTTTAGCACTTCATCTTCCCCACAGTTATTCTTTGCTTTTGCTCCTGGAATGTTGACAGAAGAAAAACCCCAATCTACAATATGCATTTTCACTTCCTGAATTTCATTGTTTAGTGGACTTACAGTGGGACACTTGCTGTGTGTTCCAGTTTTGGAAGCTTTTTATGTCTGCATCTAATTCTAAGCATATATGTGCCCCCATATTGCTGCATTGCAATGCTTTTAGCTGTCTTTCTGAATTAAAGACAGAATGCTCAAAAATAAACCCTTGAACATATGTAACTCACTCTTACACCTTCCCCCCCCCC